>KL271946.1:12665-43399 GCA_000699545.1 Podiceps cristatus | reverse complement strand
TGTCACACCATCATAGGAAGTCACTAGGTTGACCAGGCAGGACTTACCCTTGGTCCTCAACACATCTCCTACTGGTCTGTCCGTCCGGGGTCTCCAGGCAGTGCCCGAGCAGCCCCGACGCACCCGCTTGCACCCAGGTTTAGGGATACCGAGAGAGCACCCTCCAAGCCCACAGCGCAGTCACTGGGCAAGGCGCTGGGAAAAGGGCGACGGCAAAGCTAGAAGGTTGCGTACAGCCACCGCAGCGCTCTCCGACCGAGCCTCTCGCCCGCGGAGTATCGTCAGCCACGCTTTCCCCCAACCTCAGCTGTCCCCGAGCTCTGCTCGCGACCCTCTGTTCTGCGCGCCGGGCCAGGTTAGGTCCAAGGTGTAACTAAAGCGGACTCAAAGACGATCTCTGCTCCACCTGGAGAAAGTCCTTATTAAATCACGAGCTGCTCCGTGAGCACCCTGAGTTAACAGGACCTGTGTCCTCAGGGGGATGGAGGCTCTGGGCCGGTCCATTACACAAATTTAAAGACAGAACTTCAAAAGAAGCTGATTTGTACTAACATTGGTCTGGCCACCTATTTTAAGCATGAAAAACAACGCAACATGGATTTCTACCACTTAATGCATTTTTCCTATTATCGACTTCGATCTGGCAGTCACCAACTAGCATGCTGCAAGGGACGTTCAGGTTTGCTCACGCGCTACCTTTATGCTTATTTCCATTTCTAAAACGTTATTACAGGTTTTCTTTAATGATTTAGAAAAAAACCCATATGAAACCAGACTGTATAGTGACTTTGATAATTTTGTGCAGTTTTTAGCCTAAGCTTTGTTGGGGAGCATGAGAAAGAGTCAAACCAATTTGGGGTTTGGTTTGATTTTTTTTGTTCCCGTCTAAAGCAAGATACATACTGTAGTATTTGCTTTTTTAATGCCGGTAGTATTTGAAATATTAACCTTTTCTGAAACCTGCACTGTGTTTAGTTCTATTTAGAAAGTATTCCCATAGAGACCTTTAAATATGACAACGTACAACTAAGCTCTGTAGCTGACCAGCACAGAAACTATTCTGGAACAGGCTGCCCAGAGAGGTGGTGGATGCCCCATGCCTGGAGGTGTTCAAGGCCAGGTTGGACGGGGCCCTGGGCAACCTCGTGTAGATCCAGGCCTGGAGGTTGGTGTCCCTGCCTGTGGCAGGGGGGTTGGAACTCTGTGATCCTTGGGGTCCCTTCCAACCCAGACCTTTCTATGAATCTCTGAACTAATATGCACCCATCCATTAGCTGCACCAGTGTGATTCCCTTTCCCATCGGTTCCCAAATCTGCGTCTTAGGTATGCCCCTGGTAACAGATTCATTGCACTTGTATTTTCAAAGACGTCTGCAATGTAGACAGAGCGAGGAGTTATCTCACAGGTTTGCAGACATTCCCCGGCCTCCCGAGGCTCCCGTTGAAGCCAGCTACCGGCCAGTTGCCATTTCAGGCCCACGTTTTATTAACGCCCACATTTCCTTCTCTCCCATCTGCTACTGTTACTCATCAGAGGCCGTGCTTTCCCGGGTAGACATCATCTCCTAACATCATGTGCGTTGCGCCTAAGCAACATGGCCCAAACGGGGCAAAGCCTGAACTTCGTCTTCATTAGTCTCACAGGCTTGCTCGGCTCTGCAGAAGAAATTTTACCAATGACCTTCAGAAAACCAGCAAAAGCAGTACCGGCTGTTCCCGAGGGGTATGCTGCTGAGTTAATAAATCATAATCACTGACCAGTCTAACTGCAGTGTCTATTATCTTTACTGCAAATGATGAATGAACATAAAATAAATTGCCCCTCATCCCGGTATAAAATTTTCATTCCAGAGATCAGGTACGTTACTTGACAGCAAACATTTATGTGGAAATCCCACCTTTATTTCCCTGCTGTTAAATGAATATAAAAGAAAGTTCTGTTCTCATTCTAGCTGCGTAGCCCTGCGCCATTCAAAAGCATGGCGTAGTTCTACAGAGCACAGAAATGTCTCAACAATATTTGGGAAATAATCTGTACAAAATTTTCCCTGCACAAGTGGTACCTTTACTAACACTCTTACTCAGGCCCTTGGGCTTTCACCCAACAAGCTCAGAATTCAGGTTACTCTGGTACTACCAAAATCCTTTGGCAGCCAAATAGTTGCAATTTACCAAAAGTCCTCTTAACCAAAGGACCAAAAATGATAAGAAGTGACCTTTAATCACTGCCCAGCCTTAGTTTATTACATCTTTAAGACTTCTTTCTAGATGTGTGCAAAAAATCTAGAACTTGACTGAGTTTAATTATAGAGACCAATTATAAAGTCTAAAACATGGCTCTCCAAGGTAGTAATCATAGAGTATCTTGAGTTGGAAGGGACCCATAAGGATCACTGAGTCCAACTCCCATGACATTTCGCTTTGTTGCCTTACATATAATATGTAATACGTAATACAGCCAGGCGTTAGGCTCGATCTCGAGTGATAAGGAAACGAGACTGATAAAAGCCACAAAGGACCACGACTGTCAATTAAGAACCAAACACACATATACACTTTTTAAATGGCTTCATTCCAACCTGTAGGGCTGCCATTTGGTTTTCAGAATTTTTTTTTCTAATTTTTTTCAGAAATCACAAATCCATAAGTTTATCCCATTTCTTCTAAGATCTTCCACCTTCTTTTTCTCCACCCCTACTGTCCATGAGCAACATGTTCCAAGCGCGGACTGAATCTGCTCATCCTCCACCACCCTCAAATCTAGAACTCATCATCTAAAGCATCTGAGAGCAATCTAAAGCAATCTGATTGCTTTTTGTTGACCTCTAAAGTCCAATCCTGTTCTACAGCCACCTAGTTTTAAGTGTACATATTCTGTTAATAAATTCTATTACTCCACAGCTGCTCACTTGACGTGTGCCTATGGCCTGTTTGAGGCTGACACTTAATTTCGTAGCAGATGGTACATTAAAGGCCCACCCAGTTTAGGCAGGTAGCAGCTTTTTTTCCCACAGAGCAGTGTTATGATATATGTTTGGAAATATTTTACATGCCTCTGTATCACACTCTTTTCCCTCTGCTCTTTCACAGAGGTGAGAATGCAATGAAGTAGGTAGACAGGGGCTATCTCGCTTGTGAGACAGAAAAGCCAATTCAGTTCAGAATGAACTAATGCACAAAATCACTCAGCAAAGTCTTGCCCTAATCCATCCACAGTGAAGATATGTTGCTTGCAGCTACAGGGCTCATGGAAAACACAATGAACACAAACAATCTGCACAACACAATAACAGCTTGAGTGCGACGTGATGGATGGCTTGCATGCGTGCATAACGTGAAACATTCTCCAATAAAAAGAAAAAAACACCCAAGAATGCTGAGTGCCTAAAGGAAACTGCATACTAACAGAAGAGAGTCATAAGACAGAATTAATCCTCAAGGAAGGGAAAAAGCCAGACTTGGAAGAACAACTTCACAGTCCACTGGCTGCTTTTCACAGCCCCTCACTGCCATCCATCTCTTAGTATGCCCGTAACGTAAAGTTATCACCTAAAATAATAGCAGGTGTAAAATATCTCAGAAATAACGAGCATTTAACAAAGTGGGATGGTAGGGTACATGAAGCAGTCTCATGGGAATACATTGCGCATCTTTCCAGGATGAGACTTTTCCATAGGAGAAACCCTCAAGCCCTTCCAATTAAAGTAGAATTTATTTATTTGTTTATTTATTTATTTAATTTTCGGAAGAGAACTGAATAAGAGTGCCAAGTAAAAGAAACAGAAGTAAAGTTTGCCAAATTGTGACACTTGAATTTGGAGAGCTCTGTGCTGCTGCCAGTTATGGCTGCTCTACCCCTGTCCCGGGCTGGAATATCACAACACGGAAACATGTTCATGTTATAGAAAGCGGAAAATTATATTGGCAGAAGGAACCTCTGGAACTCTATTTTTTACTACATGGGTTTCACACCTCTATGTGTGAATTTCAGTACAGATTTAGCAGAGCATTTCAATTTATTAAAAAAATTTTAAGTGCTAAGTCATTAAAATAAAAACTCTCATCAGCAGCTTGCAAAGCATTCTAACAAGGCACTCCTCACTTAAATTACTAATTTTCACAGCTAAATTATCAGCAAATGACTCCTACTAAAACTAGAAAAAATACTGTGGGTCTTCTAAAAGCAAGACTGAAATGTAAGAAAACTGGGTGATCAGTGAAAGAACAGATGAGTAAGTTACTCTGGTCTTACTTCTCGTCTATTTGGTGTTGTGATAGTAGCTGGAGTTTGACATCCCTCCCCCTCGGATGGCATGGACAGCCGTTGGCGAAGACGCTGGGTAATGACCAGGGCGGATGGGCTTGGCTGCAGAGCAAAAGTAGGAAACCAAACAAGACATTTAGCTTTCGCACAAGGTTTTCTACCTCACCTTCTCCTCTCGTACAAACGCCATTGCTTGCAAACAAGGAGCCGTGCTTGGCAGAGCAGTTTTGTACCTCGGCCAACAACAAATACACCCATTTTCTGCACGTGACAGAGCCGTTTAACCATCCCACGCATGGCCCTCATCTCTGCAAAGATTATGGACAGTCTATACAACTGCAGGATGTCATGACCCACTTAGTGGTCAGTGATGTACTTTCTATGTCCAACTTGACTATATCATTCCAGAAGATGCTGAGACAAAGCTGTCAATGGCTTTCCACAAGAGGTAGCATACAGCAGGGAATATCGTGCGCTGCCTAATCCTTTCTCGGATTTTAAGACACCAGTATTAGCATCACCACCCAAAACACTATCCTTCTACTTCAGCAATTCCAACAAATCATTTCAAAAATTGCCCCATCTTAAACACCATTTGATTGTGTGTATGTGCTCAGATTGCACCACAGATATATCAAAATTCTCGATAATATAGGAAGTTTTTTGAGTCTACACAGTCCAAATTAAATCACAAGGAGGAGTAATCAGGGAAAAAGAGAGGAAGGCAAGGTCCAGAAAGCCAAGGAAAGAATGAAAGCAGACGGCAAGTATGTGGGGGAGGAGGAAGAAAGTGAGAGACTAATTTAAAGAGACAAGTTTTCAGGTCACTAGAAGGGCACACAAGACCCATTATGCCATTTATTTACTGAGTTAAATAGCAGAGGCACTTTAAACTTTAGGTGGGGCTGATTCTATTAAAAAGTGAAGTCTTTGAAGATTCCTGTGCAGCAGAGGAGAAGCAGACCCTGTGGTTTGCCCTGGACTGCTGCTTTCAAAGCTCTCTATTTAAACACGAGCAAACAGACCAACCATGAAGTATGTGAGCAACCACTAACCCTTTAGCTCCATGTCCTTACCAATTTGAGCAGAGTGTGCTCTCCGTGCCATGTTTTTGGCTCTCACGGCCTCCTTAATGCGATCTACCTCCTGCTGGTACCGTTTGCGGTCTCTCATGGCATTCTCCTTGGCCTCCTTCAGTGCACTCTCCAGGGCCTTGACTCTCTCCGCCGTAGCTCTAAGTCGTTTTTCCAGCTTAGGAAGCTCACAACGAAGATCTGCATTATCACGTACCAACTGCAGGAAAAGGAGTTTCAAAAATACCCTATGAGAAACTATGGGAAAGGTCCTCTTGGAAGGAGAGACAGCAAATACCACCGATTCCTCTTCACACCTTACATACTACTAATGAAAGAAACAGGTTTCTTCCAGAAATTACTTTAAAAAGCTTATGTCAAAGAGATTGATTGTTCATCATGCAGTCCATTTGTCTAGCTGAGGTAGGATATTAATTTACATTTTCTCAAAAGGTCAAAGAACAAGTGAATTTATTTCATTCAACAAAAGGTCACAGGTCTGGTCCTGGAGGGTGAGAGCTCCTGGACAAACCCTGATACTACAATACCTACTTTTCTAGACTTTAAGAGCAACTGTGGCAGAAACTCTGCATTTCTTCAGAAGGCAGAAACGTCTGGCATTTCTCAAATGCTTGATCACCTCATTATTTCAAAATGGCAATGCTTAAATATGGCTTACAGACAATGCTGGGCATCATCAAAAAATCATCATCTCCACTGGTCATGGCACACCTACCTACTTGTTTCCTACTCAAGCATATGGGAAAATGAGAAACTTCAATGCCTCAAACATCACTAAGAAATCACTTAAGGCCTGAACTATAAATGTGATGATGATATGCAACTCTGAATTCATGCACTTCCTCAATTAAATATGAACTTGAGCAAAGTATATCAATTACCAGAATAACATCTAACTTCACGTGCAACAATAGCCAAGATAATTGATTTTCTCATAAATGAAGAACTGATGCAAACAGAAAATCCCATACATTTTCTACTGAACACTTTATACTACTGTTAGAAGTCAACAGAAAACGGTTCCAAAGGAGCAATTCTCCCTTTTCTGGAGTGAAGGGGAGAAAGCAGTTTCACTATAATAATACAGTAAAGCAACGGCACGTATTAACATTCACACGTTGTTTGACAATCAAAATGTTTTACACCTGCTAGTCCAGGCTTAGTGCCAGAAGAAAAACACAATCAAAGCTAAAAAAAAAAAATTGTCACAATGTGCTTTTTCTGTAAGTGTTGAACCCTTGTTCTACCAAATAGTTGTCATATGAAATAAGAGCAGGATGATACCACGTTCAGGTCAAGTCCAATGTCATTCTTCCCTTTAAGTTTCTTATGAGACATGGACCTCTTGTTGGTTTTGAGTAAATATACTCTAATGAGAGCTATAAAAATCCGTATCTGAAAACCCAGCAGATGTGTGAACTGAGTGCAAAAAAAGGCAAGACAGTAAAAGGCAAAACACTTCTAACATGTCCCATTTCCACATTTAGAAACTAGGTCTTTAAACCATCTGTTCACTGGGAATCTCAAAATAGTGAACCCTAGTGGACACTTGTCATGGTCCAGCACCACTTGCTTTTTTGGCACTTCCATGGGGATAAATAAATCACTGTCTCACTAATAACAGATTGAAAAAACTGCACTGGAGAACACTATGTCGCTATTCAAAAATTAAATCAGAAGCATCTGTCCTACTTTGTGCTCCACACCTGAATAGTGGGAGAAAGATCAGAAATACTGACCTCTGATAAGAGGCTCTTTCCTTGACGTATCTCCAAAGGCTTGCCTACCATACGTCCTCTCCACCTGCCATTTGCATGGTGAGTACCTAGGGTGAGGGGCTCTCTGTAGCCCGTCTCTCTGAACAGCAGAATTACAAAACGGGAACTCCACAAAAGAGGGAGGAGACAGAGATGGACATGCCCAGAAATGGCCAACCTCAGCATCCCGGGGAGGCACCAGCCCTTCAGCTGCACAGAAAACCTCTCTCTTTGCTTTCATACTCCGCTGGTTGACTCCACTCAAGTCACCTCCAAGGGCGCCTCTAAGCAGCTTTAGACCGGGAGCCAAAACTGGGGATACACAACCCATCTAGAAACCAGCTATCAGCAGACGAGGTAGCAACACACACTTTTCTTCTGGTTTGTTTTCTTTTTTTTTTTTTTTTATGCATTACACCAATACAGTGACAATTAGACTTGCCAAAACCTCTAGACTCTATTTTCACACAATAAAAAACTGTTCATTTAACATATTCCTAAGAAGTCCAGGTAGCGGGAAGAGCAGCTCTAACACCAACTCCTAATATCAGGAGTTTTAATTAAGAACTATAGGTACCATTTCCTCAGACAGTACATGTAACCTTCAAAAATTATCTTTTTAAACATTACGATGTGTAATTTTTTTAAAAGGTAATTTCTAATACTACAGCACAGCGATACATGCAAAGGTTTTCCCATAGCTGAATTTTCAGATGCAATTAAGAGTGATCTTTGAAAAAGACATGATAGCTTCTGATTTAATAGTAACTAGGCACCAGAAGGAAGGAAGGAGGGAAGGAAGGGAGGGAAGGAAGGCAGAGGAGCCCCTACCTGTTTGTGAACCTTCGTAAGCTGTTCCAGGTTGTTCTCAAGAAAGGAAATTTTCTGCTTCTGCGCAGCGCTTCCACCGCCGTCATCGCTGTCAAGTTCAACGCTCTGCAGAGAGAGTTGCAGCATTCAGCAAAGCCAGGCAAAAACTCCAGAGGAAGCTCCGCTCTTTTGTGAATTTAAGTTTCTCAAAGGTAGAAAAGTCTTCCAGAGCCCAAATCAAAGAGCATTTATTCCACCTGTTCATTTGATATTTAAGAGCTACACTCCCCACTACACAAAAAATAAACTGTTCCTACTGAACAATTATGGGGTATCTTGAATAGAAAAATCATAGATTTTAGGGGGGGAACTCCATTTTCCCTCTTTTTTCCACTCCTGGGAGACATTTTTATGTAACACAGGTTTTCAGCCTTAAAATAAAAAGTATAAAAACTCTTGCCCAAAACTACTCTAAAGGACAGAAAAGTGTTGCAAAGCCTTTGACTATTTATGCAGCTTCTGACTCTTCTTCAGCAGTTAAAAATACATTAACTTCTGCCAAATAATAGTTTTGCCAGGAAAAGGCTGACTAGACACAAGCCCATAGAAAGAAAGGGCCGCAGCATTCAGTGTGGCAAAAGTTAGTGCAAGTTATATTGAGTAATACCTGGTACCCATAGATACCATCTTTGAGAATTTTATAACTGAACTGGATTGGATTGGTTCATTTTGCTTAACCACCAAAACTTGTCCTTAACAAATAAGGACCAAATAAAAACTAATAAACATCAGAACAGTTTTAATCTTATTACTCACTGCTATTGAAAAAACCAATATCCCATTTTTTAACAACATGTAAGAAAAGCTTCCAGAACATCTTAATATTGAAAAAAAAGACATGACTTTGACTTAAAAGAGTATAATCTTACTTTTTTAACGCGGGTGGTGAGATCTTGGACAAACAGTTTGCGGAGGTTGTGAAGAGTCTGAAGTTCTCTTGCCTGGAATCAAAATAATAATTTAAGAAAAAAAAAAAAAAAAAAGAAAAAAGAGGCACACACCAGTAAGAGATAGTAGATACTCTGGTGCAAAAATTCTCCTCAGGACTGAGTTGATAATATGACTTTATTGTGATTTCCTTATAGAGATGTACCTGCCTGTAGGTATGTGCAGCTCGCAGAAAGGCAGTGCCCACCCTGTTCCCCACTGAAGAGCTCTTGCACCTCCCGAGGTGTTCACCACACCAAAGCTACTCAGGAAAATACATCAACTCTGTCTTACGGCGTGGGGAAACAGCAGCAGAAAGCTGAAGTCTCACAAGTCAGCCATGGTTACGCACATCTAGCGACGTGAAAGAGCTCCGGATTCACCCGGCAGCAAACGCATTGGCCCGCTCTGAATGCTTATTCACAGGCGCTTAAGATGTTTAAGTGCTTTTCAAGTTTTGGCAAAACTTTCCCGGCTTTTTTTGTATGAATCAACTTCCCAGGCTCAGTGAAAGAATCACCTTACCGGAGGTGTGACACACAGAGTGGCAACCCTGCACCTACTCCCAGAAGGACGGAAGCACTAAACCACTTGCAGGAAAGGGAACGATACAGATCATCGGCAGTTCACCCCAATCCCACCAAGGCCATACTGAAGAGAACTGCCTTTCCAAAGCTGGCAAGAGCAACCTTAGCTTTTCCATTTTATGCTTATCCACTCACAGACTTGGAATTTAAATGAACCGTTCAATAAGCTCCACCAGGACTACAAGCTTTTGAACTCAAATTTTTTATCTTTATCTCTCAAAACAAAAAGGCAAAACTGACTAGAAACCAAAAAGGAGATGCTTCCTCCTGGACTGCCAGAAACCATACATTACACGCATGGCTATTTCCGTACGAGTGACGTGGTACCCTGAAGAGGCACCGCGTGCCATTACTCAAAGTCAAACGCAGCTGGAGAGCAGACACCTCCCCAAGAGCTCCCTTTTGGGGTGCTGCCCCAGCAGACCTCGGCCCCATCACTGTCTCCCACAGGCCCTCTTCTTTTGCTCTCTCACTGGCCCGGCACTAGGAAGGAGAACGGGTCAAAGCAAAGGCAGCAGCTGTGGGCCCACCAAGACTGTTCTCCATCCCTTCCTCCTCAAGTAATCATCCTAACGACACGCAGTGCCCGTGGAGCCCGGTGTCTCCCCATACATGGTTGGACTCGATGATCTTAAAGGTCCTTTCCAACTAAGGGATTCTATGATACCAATGGGCAGGGATGAGCCACTGTTTGGCCTTTGATGGCTCATGTTTTCCTGTCATTTGCTATGCTTGATTTTTAATTCCTGCTCTGGTAATTATTAAAACTCTAACGAAGTGAATAAAATTGTAATGTAAGATAGTTCAAAGATGTTTATTCAGAAATTAAGAAAAAATACCATCTGGGTTTCTGCAAGCTGACGGTATTGTACTGCCTTACTCATTCGGCATACAGGGCAGATCAAGCCTACACGCAAGCTCCTAAGAATCGAACGAGTACAGTTCATATCAAAGGTTGGTTAAATCTGTCCCTCGCACAAGTTTATTTTAACAAGGCTTGTGTCTGGAGGAGCCATCAAGGGCCAAAGCTGAAAGGACCTGAATAGTTCAGCTTCAGCAATGAACCCCAACTGATCCTGAGGCCATTATCAGCTTAATTTTTAAAGCACCATACAGAGGAAAAAATGCTGGGTTTGAGTTAATAACTAAGTTAACACTAGCAAAAATCACTGTATGATGCTCCTAAACCAGCTATGGTTTCAACCAGCTCCTGAGATCTCTGAGAAGGCTTGCGTATTGTACAGACAGATAGAAATGTGCAGCGACAGCTTCGTGACAGGAGTCGCCCATCACAGACTGCGTTTTTAACGTTGCGTGCACAACATCGCAGTACTCTAGGCTGTTACCCTGGCCAAGTTAGAGGCAGGTATGCAGCACCTCATTGTAGCTACACGTTTCAAATCACCTGAAATAACCAGCATACTGAAAGAACAAGGAAAAAAAAAAAAAAAAGTACTGGTAGACTTATCGGTGATAGCTTATTTACAGGGGGCAACTATAATAGTATTTAATCTTAAATTTTAAAATTCCATTTCATGATTTGGTGAAATGCACAAATTTAGCCTATTATGATATAAATTGGTCATTTCCTTGGGCACAGATACAAGTGTTTGGTAATACATCAGTGATGAAGACCTAGGGGAAAAAAGCTCAGCAAAGTGTAATCAAGACATACCACTGTTTCCTCCAGCCCCTTAAGATCTTCTCTTGCTTGTTCCCTTTTATCATTAAGCAGTCTAGAAAGATCACAACATTGAACACAAATCAAAAACACTGAAGTCATATAAAACGGAAGAGAATCAAGCAACATTGAGTAGAACATCTGCAGATGTGAGCAAATTGTACACCTCTCTGCATCCGTAATTATGCTGTCGACTGTCCCAGATATGCAGCTTTCTCACACGGAATGGCTGAGCCACCATCTCCATTTTTTGTGTCCATGCATTAATTTTTTCTCTCTCATTTCCAGGAAAAGCTTTTAATCAGACATCTGGTTTATTACTTAAAAAACAAACCCTAAAAAACCCACCCAAAACCCCCAAGTTCTTTTGTGTTTGTTTTTGCTGTGCATTAAGGAAGGAGGGATTTAACAATTGCTATCACACTTCATAAAATCAGAGCTCTAAAAAAAAATTGTTTTTGGGGGGGGGGGGGGGAAGTATCAAACCCACTATTGAAAAGCCTACGATATAAAAATACGGAGTAATTGGTAATTATTTATTAGTACTGCATGTTGGCTTTGTTACTGAAATGATATTTTCAGTATGCATTTTCAACACAAATACCTCTCAGTAGCACATTTCCTGTGGACACATTAAGAGACACTATATTCAAGGACACCAGAGAAGAAAACTGTTGACTTACATGAGCTTTTCCAGTTTCATTTCTCTTTCCTGGTCCTCGATTTTTAATTTATCATAATCAGCACTCAGTTTCTCTTGTTCCAGTTGCAGCTTCTGATTCATACTAGAATGCGAAAGAAAAAGTCAGCACGGCTCAGTCCTGAACGCCATAAACAAGGGTGGGTAAATCATAAACAAAACGGGCTTAGACAGAGAGAGAAAAGCTGTAACTCTCTACAGAAAAATTCTGAAATAAATTAAGCATAAAGAATCTTAAGAACAACGTAAAAATACTGTATAATTAAATTCAGTGGCTTGCTTCCTTTATCTTAAAGGGCACAAACTGTTCTTGCAACCTTTCCATCCTGCTTCCTCATGTTTCTCATTTCCCCATTATTAATCTTTGGCCACACAATAGATATGATGAAAGAATGAAGACTACAACAGGATCGCCCGGATTTTATGAACCCTGGGAAAAAGGAGAGTACAGGAACAAAGAGCTCTGTTTTTCAAGTGCTGGAGTATCTGACTAACAGTTACATTCCTGTGTCAGGAAGGAACATTGAGGGTGTGAAAATGGGACACATTTGAGTCACCCAGGCTCTCAGAAAGTCTGTGGCAGGACTAGTTGCTATAAGAGGCCCTCAAAATCTATTAAAATCTGTTCTCCTCAAATCTGCTCTTACCTACTGACCTACAGGTGTAACGTAATCCTTTCTTTTTCCTTTCTAGAATTTGATGGACTCGTTAAAGCTCCACAATAAAGAACTAGGCACTATAATCCACCCTGCAAAAGAATTAGAGGGCTGGCTGATGCATGTAAGGACACTACTTTCTGTAAGACACCAAAATACATAGACATCAAATAAAACTAACAAAGCTAACCCCAAAACATCCCTACAGTGTGACAGAACAGGACAGGAACAGAGAAAGTGATGGAGCGAGTGAACATACTCTCTGATTTCATCAATTATTTTCTGCTTCTCTTCAATTTCATCCCTCAGCCTGGACAGCTGCTTCTGGTGGGCTTCCCTGTGACTCTCCATCTGCTGCTCCAGTGCCTTCTGCAGAGTGCAAAAACCAGAGCTGCGCATGAAACTGAAATCACGTAGCACACAGCAAAGCTTCCTTCTTCCCTGTCAGCTAAATCAACCTGTCCTTCCGGATCTGAGTGAAGCTTATCAAATCAGGTGAATTCAGGAATCTGCCAGGTACATCTTTCCATGATTACAAAACTGCGCATCTACTACTCATCCAAGCATTTAATTCAGACAGCTTTTAGCAACAGATGTACACCAATTTCTACTCATTTTCTTGCAAAAACTACCGCATGTGAAAGCCAGGGTCTTAGTGTATCAAGTGCCAAGAATGACACCGTTTTTACCAGTCCTCTATTATTTCACCTGTTTATCCACCGAGAAAATACGTGTACGGCTATGCTGTGACAGGAGTAAAACGCCCTCCCCCTCTCTGAGAATTGTTTATCCCTGTTATTTAAATTCTAGAATCACAGGATCATGGAATCATTAAGGCTGGAAGGGACCTTTAAGATCAAGTCCAGCCGTCAACCCAACCCCGCCGTGCCTACTAAACCACGTCCCAAAGTGCCACGTCAACGTGTTTTTTGAACAGCTCCAGGGATGGTGACTCCACCACTTCCCTGGGCAGCCTGTTCCCATGCTTAACCACTCTTTCAGTAAAGAAATTTTTCCTGATATCTAATGTAAGGATTAGATATATATCTTATTATATCTATCTAAGGTTAGATAAATCTCAAGGAGTAAGAAAAACTCAATGCATCTCTTTAGATTGCTAATGAAAGATTTGCTTTTTTTCTTCCAACTATAAGGAATAACTGTACAACTGCTTTAATAACTTCAACTTTTTTATAATGGAGTTAAACATTCTGAAGATGACAAATCTCATCTCTATCCTTGTGAAACTGTGGTTTTCTTTCTCTGCAATTTGCAACCCCATCAGAAACACAAATCACACATTGTTGCCTAACATTTCCTTGCATTCCAAAGCAAGAAGAAAAAAAAAAAACCCAGAAAACAGGTTCATATTTCATTATTATTTCTAGGAGATAGTCAGAATTCTTGCCAATTTATTTGGGAAAGTGACCTTTTTTATTGAATTTTTTAGTACCTAAATTATATTAAACCTGGTCGCTGATTTACTACTTAGCAAATTGACTTTCATCAGTTTCACTGGCAAAAAATTAGAGTCACATAGGGGTGAATCAATAGCATTTTTCAATCATATATAACAAACCTGTTCTCAACTGTGGATGCAATACACTGGGTGTTATATTTTGGTTCTCCATTCATGTGATTTGAGGAACCCAGGCATCTCCAATTCAGCAAACGCAGCCCACTGAACCTCTCTACTCTTTGAAGTCGGCTCAGCTTACCGACTGGTCTCAGAAGACACGCTCACCTCAGATAGTCAAACTAGAACTTAATTTTTTCCACCACCTGGTCAACAACCTCAATACTAGCAAGTTCTCCAATACCACATTGCGAAGGTCGCTCAATTAGATGAGGTCGGGTTTTCTAACAAAAGCTGGCAATTCTGACAGAGGCTGGAAGTGTATCTAAAAGCGTTTTCTAAAAGCACACAACATGCACAGGAAGCCAAAATTATACCCTAATGATGAGCTTAATGAACGATCTCACCGAGAAATGCCCTCTAAAGCTGCAGCATGCCGTACTACCTTCATCTCCTCTGCGTCCTGAAGCCGGGTCAGATGCTCCTTCTCCTTATCCTTGAAGCTGACTTCGTGCATTTTTTCTGTTTAAAGTTGGAGACAGTTGAGAATTAAGCACACGGTTCCAGGATGTGCTACATCCAGCCATTTAGTTAAAAAAAAACCAGTTCCTCTTTGTGCAGGGGGCAGCTGGATCAGGGGAGACAGCTTTGGAGGGGCAGAAACAGCCATGGTTTGCAGTACCCAGGCTGTGACCATACTGCCCAACCCCGCCTTGTCCTTAACAGGCCACATCGTTTTCAGCCCAGCCAGCACCTTTCCAACCTACCCCTGTGTCCTTACAACCCGACTTATAGCAATCCTCCTTGTCCCCTTTCACTGCCTGCTGGGAAATGGTGCCTGGGAAACGGAACCACGTCATTTCAGGGTAGGGAGATCAGGAGATGGAAGAAAAATTCTATTCTAAAAACTCAGAAGATATTAAAAAAAAAAAAAAAAAGAAAAAAAAAAAAAAAAGTCTTGTCACCACCTGCAGCCCAGAGTCAGAGAAGATCCTTTGTGCAGAAATCGAGAATAATGTTAAGGCTACTAGGTCACATTGTAATTTTACATAAACCAGGAGCCTAGCAATGCTACAAGAACTGCTTTTGAGGCACATTTTCCACATTAAATCAGAAGGGGAAAAATCAGCAATTCTTAAAATGAAATCAGCTTGATCCTACGGAGGAGCTGGGAAAGACACTTTTTACTTGACGCTAAGGGAAACAGCTTCCTTTTGAACGGGGCAGGGCATTTGCCAGAGGGACAGCTGAAATCAGATGGATATTCAAGAATTTTACAGAATAGAAATTTAGCAAGATTGATTGTTCCTGTTGGGCTAAAGTATTTTATTATTATTATTATTTCTCAAATCATTAAAACACAAAGTGAAGCTTGTCATAAAGTTTTTGATACTTTTGAAAAAAAAAAAGTTTCTCTGTATTTTGTGAAAGGACTAGGCTGAAAGAGATAATTCTGGGTTTATCTAAAATGTAATGTGCTACAAGGAAGTGTAACGTGTTAAATATTCTGAATCACAATTTTCTGTCTTCCCTGCAAAATACTAAGCAGACAATAAAATGTTGTAGGCCTACCGAATTTTCTAGGATCTAGCTGGTAAAAGAAATGGTGACCACAAGACCCAATGTCGTACCTTGAGCACGTAACTTGGCAAGTTCTTCATTGAGAGAGTCCTGTGACTCTTCCAGCTGCCTTCTCTTCTGCTCCATATTTTGCATGTAGTCTGTAAGGGACTTGATCTTTGCTTCATGCTTTAAAGACAAGGGGAATAGCAATGAGGTGTGAGTACCGCAGCTTGTTACCTAGAAAATCAGGTACTGTCCTACATAAAGGAGGAAAAATGGAAAGCTCTCCACATCCAGGGCTGATGAGTAGGAGAAAATACAGCAGAAGATCTGAGAAGGAGCTGACAGATCAAAACAGACTGCATTTTTAAAGGTCACGCTTAGTAGCCCAAGACACTGCACTGAACAGTGCAGGTAGTAATTCCAAAACGTCGTTGGAAGCTCGTGACTTGGTGTTAACAAACAGCAGCAGCTTTCTAAAACCAGCTGAACACCGGGCTTCCGAGGTGGCTTCCTGGATGCTTCAACCCGCAGAAGCTCAGATTGACCTTCCCCAGCCATCCTGATGTTTTGTTTCTTGATAACATCCTTTTGAACTACAAGGGCTTATGTTTCAATAGAAAATAGTGACGAACATAGCGAAAACATCAAAAATTGAATTCAAATTTTCTAATTTGGGGATAAAATTAAGATACTGCTTGGGAATTATTACATCTTATTAATAAGGCCGCTGAAGCACATGTGGATCACTGTTTTTAAAGTGGCAGAGCAGGGTTGAGACCTCTGGGTTGGTGCTATTATAAAGAACAGACTTAGAGAGGAATAACGCTTAGCAGGAACTAAAATAGTTCAGACCCTCCTGGCACCGAGGTCTCCAGTGAGGGAAGGGCGCGTGCCCGCACCGCACGCTTTGGGCAGTAAGTCCTCTGATAGATTCCTAAACTCGACAAGAAACTTGGCCAACTTCCAAGCTTGGCTCCAAATATCCTGGCCCCAAAGCGGAGGCCGTTGGTGCGGCACGCGGCAGTGACACACCATTTTATGGATCACTTAACAGCGTAGCTCTGTCGCCCTGTGATATGGTATTGCCCTTGGTAGTACCAGGTCACCAGCTTTCGACTGAGCTTGCAAGGCGTCAGGACTGAGCCTTGCCAGGCTCGATCTCTCTGAGCTTTTCCTGGCCTGCCTTGCAGCTTTCCTTTTCTCTTTTATCTTTTTTTTTTTTTTTTTTCCCTTTTCCTTGGTGGCTTTATAGATAAGGTGCATTTGCCCATTAACCAGATTCTAAGCATAACAACACCCGGCTTCTTCCTAGTTTTAAACACAGACAGGCCTCAATATGCACTTAGATATAGAACCTCCAAAATGCCAAGGCAAGGCGATCACCCACTTAAGAGTATTTCTGCTTGGTTTCTTCACCACGTGAACATACAGTACTTGAGTAAATCTCTCCAATCCTGTTTAGGATTGTCCAGTCTCCTCTCTCCTGTCTGTAAATAGGTACTGAGGACAACAGTTAGGTCATGCTTGCGGCAAGCTCTCCGTGATTCCAGTGTGACTACAGTGTAAGAGGACAAACACCTTCCGCTCCCTCCTTCACCGGGTCAGCATCAGCCAACACCACGGCTGAAAGAGGTTGTCCCACCGCAGAAGCCCTCAGCGCCAGCTCTGCCTTCCTGCTCCTCCCCTGCCAGCAGAAGCATGCATACAGCATGCTGCAAGCCTTAATCTGCTTTACGAATGCAAGTTCCCAAGGAAAGGGAGCAGCAGAGGTTGGCAGTTCAACTTCCTTCAGCGGCCCAGCCAGCCCAGGGTCTACTTTAAGTCAGGACGGAAAAGCATAGCTTTTCCTTAACATTTTTGGACAGCCAATACTCTCAGGACTCCAGCCTCCCTGTAATACTAAGAAGCACACTTCCAGCTACAGCTTTATTAAGCAAAACTGAACAAAGACATTCTGCTGCAGGTCAAGAGGATACCCCTGCTCCAGGTTTTCTTAGACTAACTGGTAGCAGATGAAATACAGCAACCTCTATCGTCTCCTCCCCTTCGTATGTCCACTTCAAAGCAGCTGAGCATGTCAAAGCAGTTAGCCCCCTCCCCTGCAGCAAGCATCGCTGCCTCTAACTGCCACCCACTGTGAAGCCCTCCCACCATCTGGATTTCTATCTTATATAGCAATGTTTTCCATAATGTGTTATTTTATATAATACATTATGCCTAGTTATCTTGGTAGCACAATGACAGACCAGATACATGGGGCTCTCCGAATGTTTTGCTAGTGAATCACACAATCACTGCTTTCTTTCTCAGGTTGCTTCCGAAGTGAAGGTACAAGGTACCAATTCATGCTGAGGAAATCACTCGGAGGAGGCTTTTCAGTACTATGCATAGATCTACAGCAGGACATGAACTTGCCACAGAATGTGCTGTAAAACATTGAGGGGGAGAAGAGAGAAAAAACAACAAAACAGACAAGAGCAACACCACTCTGCTCCCTTAAGTCTCATTTCTCGCTCCTAGCACACACATTTAATGAGGAAGGAGACTGAGAAAGTCATCAAACCTTGCTGCAGAGGGACAAGGAAGGAACAAACGTACTTGTGAAATGAGGAGCTGGCAAGCCGCAAGCTCCCTCTCGCTGGCGTTCATCTTCCTGTTGGAGTCTATCTGGGCACTCTCCAACTGCTTGCTGCGGTTCACCAGAGACTTCACCTCGGACTTCATCTTGCTGATGTAAAGCCGTGCCATGGTGAACTCCTCCTCAATCACCCCGTTCACATCTGCTAACTAAACACACATAAGATTGCAATCTTGAAGGTGCGGTTCCTACAGGTAAGTCAATGCAAATCAGTCTTCCTGCTGCAAAACTCTTGTCTAGAGCTAGGAGTCCTCTGTGAAAGCACAGCAGCCCTAAAGGAGTACCCACACACCTTCAGGTCACCTTTAAACATCTTACACCACTCTCTTTCTTGCAATCTTCCCTGATAAACCTCAAAAGTCAGAAATGAAGTCTTGCGCTCAGTGTGCTTCACCTATTTAGTGGTTCAATATCTGAAGTAATCAAGCCTGCCATCATGGCAAGAGCATGTTTTGGAGAAACCTCCTTGTGCCACCAGCATGGGAAATTTTCCTTCTTTCAGACTGCTACAAGCCAAAAAGCATTTTCAAAGCACTCCTTGGAGAAGTCTCCTCTTGAAGGGTTGTGCTTCTTCGATAAGGAGCTGTAAGACAGGCATGAGTCTGGAAATCTCACCTGGTGAGAGAAAAGTAATTGCTCCCATCTCTAAATATTAGTATCATTCTACTTATATATCATTTCCTTCCCTGGTTTAACATGGTGCCTTTTATTTGTATGTCTTTTCAGGATTTTTCTTCAACTACTTAATTCACGTAACCCACTGATGAGCAGTGAAGGTTCTCCTTGAGCACACATATGGCTAGCAACTTCACCTGCTTCTCGCCTTTCTCCCAGCACTGCCAAGGGGAAGATAACATGTGCTCTATCTTCTCACAACAGCCTCAAAAACGCAACTGCTTCCAAAAATCTGAGTCTGGTCTGAAATTAGATAGACTTTGAGAAGATGCTAATTGCCAACAAATTTGAAATTGTTCTTCTAAAAGCTTCTATAAGCTTCTCAATCTGGCCTTATTTACACTGACAGCTGTCCCGTAAAATGCTGACATCTTAGTTGCTATAAAAATTGGTATCGAACAGCCTCTGCCTCCATTTTCAAAGATTTCCTTTCCTCGCTCCTATTACAACGGCCACCAGAGGTTGCTGTAACATCTAGCAAAGTCTGGTCTTGTGGTCCTGGCACCCGTATAACCACATCAGACAATGGGGATCGTGTCCTCTGCAGTAAGAGTGGGCTGGGGCATCTGTTGATCTGAGGGAGCTTTAGCAGAATATCGACAACTCTCGGAGTCAACTTAAAGCACTCCAGCCACCCATACTCACTTTGAATGTCCAGGAAAGTTCATTGCTTAAAAACTGAGAAGTGAACTAAAAGCAAGAAAATAGAATACATTGCAAGGAATTCACATACATCTTGAAAATTAATTTCTTATCCAGTTTTAGCAATCGCTCTTTTTCACGTGGTTTTAAATGGACAGATAAGATGGCATCAACAGCACCAGGAAGATTTTCCAGGTTTCTGTCAGAGATGTGCCATTTAGCAGTGACAGTACAAGTATCGGCTCTGAGACTTAGCATTTCACTCACCTATAACAGAAGTGTGACAAGGTGAGTAGCTACCTCCTCTACTGCATCTGTAAACCCAAGAGCCAGACAGAAGGCAAAGTGCAAAGCAAAGCTGGCCAAAATTTGCCCAATCTCCAGGCATGTTCAGATACCAAGGTTTCTGCCGATTCAACCACCTTCATTCCCATTCTTACCTCCTTACTTCAGGGGAAAACGATCCTCTGCAGTTTTTCTTCTGTAAAGGTCATTAGTGAATACACAAACGTTAAG
Organism: Podiceps cristatus; assembly: GCA_000699545.1. Lineage (NCBI taxonomy): Eukaryota > Metazoa > Chordata > Aves > Podicipediformes > Podicipedidae > Podiceps > Podiceps cristatus. The sequence goes on along the minus strand of KL271946.1, from coordinate 23,250 downwards.
CTGGTTTACTGTCATGTAATTACTTACGTGGCATCTCGCACAGATTTACTAGTGCTGGAAAGCAGTAATTTTAAAGCATCTTGTGTTCAGAAACGCAGAGGAAAGCGTGGGCTTTTTGATGAAGCCAGCCACTCTCAAAAGGCAATAGACACCAGAATGCAGAAAACACAATTACCGTGCGGATCTATTCATTCGGGTGTCCTGGACAGCCGTCAGCACAGACCTCTGGCTTTGACAGCTGTTCACCTTCAGCTACGCAATGGTTTGAGGACAAACTTCGAACAAAAAAGTAGCCACCCAGAAGCCAAATCTCACCAATAAAAATTCTACAGATTCCGGGAATATTGGGTCATGCCAGTTAACAAAGGAGTAGGGCTACATGTGCATTGTTTTGGGGGGAACTCAGTCCCCCCATTAATAAATGCATCAACACCCAGATGGGCTGCATTAGGCTGGCCCCAAATGCTGAGCCGGGAATAAAAGTGGTAATTGTGTGCACAGACACTGACCATCTCTGACCCAGACAACGATCTCCTCAGTATTTCACTCTGTGCCCTAGCCAGGATTTAAAGGGCAGCATCCCAGGAGAAGGACTGCTGCATCACACGCATTCCGCATCAAATATTTTTAAATTGCAGGAGGCACGGGGGGCAAGCAATAAAGAGAGCCAACTTACTGTTTTAACGTCGTTGGTACCAATGATTCCTCCAATCTCTCCCAGATCCTTAAGCAACAGGTTCAGGATTTCCGTAGCTCTCTTCTTCTGATGGTTACTGAGCTCCTGCAACTGGCCCAGCTCCCTCTGGGTTGCTGTCAGGGCACTCTGAAAAGGTTCAAAAGCAAAAGTTACCCTCCCCTCCACAGACCGGGCATCGGTTCCTCTCTGATATCTAGGTTATACGGTATTGTCTTGTACTTTCCTGAACATGCCTACTGGATCAACATACCGACGCTCACAATTCCACCTTGCCATAATCCACTTTCACAACTCACTTGCTAACGAGGCTACTTTAGACCTATTAAAGGTAGTAAATCCTCTAAGAATCTTATTTGCATAATACATGTCAAAGAAGGTTAATCACAGAGAAGCAGGTATAGAAGGATATACAATTCAATTTTTTTCAAATGGATTTCATAGTAATCTGTTTTACTGAAGTGGATACCAAAGTCTTCCGTGAAAACAGACCTGTTAACAACAGCTCCCTCACTTTTGTAAAGAATTAAGGAACAAGGATATATTAAGCTAGTAGGCCAATCTTGATTTTTCTCAGATCAGAGTTTTAACTTAAGGTCAGTACACATAAGCTGAAAAAGCTGAATATTTTCTGAGTCCTTCCCTAAGATCCCCTGACTCCATACAAAATCCCTGCTTCACAGCACGGAGCCCAGAAAACCACAAAATGCTGCAATTTGCATAAAGCAGATTTTCCCATCTTTCTTGGCATAATACAGTTTTTTAATAACCAAAACACAGAATGGCCAGTTCTCACATTCAGTTCAGTTGCCGCTACGGTGAGCGAAATATGGAGGTTGCAACAGAGCCACAACCTGCCATCAGCTTCCATACAGCAGTTCCTGAATTACCTTAATTTTACCGCTTAATTAAGACAGAGGAGAGAGGGTAGCTTCGGCAAATATGGATCTTTTAACAGCTTCGCCCATTTTGAAACTACATAACAACATACTTGGCAGCAGTATCTGAAAGATTCCTGAACTGGCACAGACGAGCAGTTACCCGGGAACCCCTACGCAAATCTTTAGGGGACGTGCGCATCAGGGGGTGAGGAGGGAACCAGGACTAGAAACCGCTTGCTCTTACACTCTTCTGTGCCAGCTCGTCAGCCAGCTGCTCGTTGGCCCTTGTTTTGTCCTCCACTTCTTGGGATTTCTGGTCATAATTGACAGCTAATTCTTCCAGGGCTTGAAGGACCTCTTTCACTTCATCTTTTGCTGCTTCGTTCTCAATCTGAAGACGGGTCAGCTCCTCTTGAATCTTCTCATAATCTCTTCTAGTGGAGGCCAAAAGCTGGAACCCAGATATCACAGAGCATTAAGTCACCCAAGAACTCACGGAAAGACAACACTGAAAAGGGCAAGAACAGCCAAGGAGAGAAAGAAAGGATGAGCACGCAAGCGTGTGTGCGAGCAAGAGAAAGCAGGAGAGAAGAAATCCTGCTACTCTACCAGAAACAGCATCAGTTTCAGCATAAATGTATTTGAAGGAAGCAAAAAAGGCTCTGAACTTCAATGAAAAGAAAAATCTTAATCAAATCCTATTATCACACAAGACCGGGGCAGAGAAACTTATTTTACACAGTATCATCGCTCCAAATAAATTTTCTGCCCTCAATCCAGTGCTGCAGCTAGGACCAAAAAATACCACAAAGTAAAACGTTTAAACACCAGAATCACAGCTTTGAACTGAACCAAGTAAAAAGGGTCTCTGAGGCAGCCTCAAAGATCTTGTGGCATTAGAGGAATATTTTGATAAGCAAAGCTGTGATGATTATTCTTAGTTATCATCTGAAGCATGATGCTGAAGACAGATTAGCTGCTCATATTCGCTGAGGCAAAATATTAACTAAAGAAGAAAATACAGACTTCGCACACACTTGTGAATATTTCCAACTTGCAAAACTTATTAAATTTACTCTCTGCACGCTATGAGGAGAGATGCTTAAGTTTCAGTGAAGTGCTAATTGTAAGAGGTCAGCTGCACGCTCCTCTCCTTTGCGTCACTCCATCTTAATTCAGATGTTAAAGTCTCGAAAATTCAGCTATCGGGTTCTTAGCGCAAACCTGGACTCAACAGCAGCCCTATACTGCAGAATGATGTGAAAATGAGTAACAGGTGCCACCTAACATTTATTGCTAGCAATGGACTTTTGAGACTAATAACAAAATCAGGCCTTACATGGCACAAAAACGTAAAATATAGAGCAGTAACATAAAATTTAGTGCATGAGATACAACAAGGCACTCATGCTCACAGGTCATCCCAACAGCAAAGACTGGACACTCATTCACAAAGCTCACTGATCTCCAAGCCTTCCTGTGTATGGATTAGGATGATATTACCGTCTCTCGTGGACAGGAGAAGAAGATCTGCACTACTGAAGTGTGCTGGGTGGGCTTGGGCTTCTCCTGACCTGTCCCACCACTGCCCACTGGCTCCCAGGCCACAAAGACATTGAGTGCGAGACCCCAAGCTAAACAGAAGCATCTCTCTAAAACAGACCACCTAAAAGGAGAAATGTCAGAGACGACACTGCTTTTTTTTTTTTTTTTTTTTTTTGGCTCAGAGCGTTATTGGGAAATAGGAAACCAACCAGGCGGCTTCAGACACTGGCACGTGCCCAAAGTGGCGAAGAGAGGATTCAGATGTAAGGGAAATTTATCTCGCTGGTAACGCTGCAGCCTCAGAAGTGCACTCACGTTACGGAAAAACCCACTGAATTGCCAAAGCCAGATGGCATGTAAATATTTAAACAACAAAATAGCTTAAAATAATCTTTCTACTAAACACAGATGGAACTATTATTTACATTTACTTAAGAAAATTTCTGCGTGAATATTACTGTGACTTCAAGTAAAGGGAAGTGTTATGTATCACCTAGAGCATAAACACAGCTCCCCAGAAATTGTTGTTGATATAATGTGGAAAAATATACCGAGATTTTACAAGGCTATTAATAACACATTATACCGATCAGTTGTAAACAAAGGGAAGGAGAGGATGGCTGCAGCACTTCGCAGATCTGCTCACAGCGCAGGAGATGCAAGGGTGGAAGATTCAGAATCCTCCCCAAAACGCACCCCCTAAGAAACAGCCAGCGGCCAGAAGGTACCAAAAGGTACCAGTATCAGCACAATGCCATCTGCGGCAGGCCTTGGATTTATAATTAACCTGCTAGCTTAATCAAGCAGAAGAAAGTCCTCTGGTTAATTAGGGGGAAGCAGAGTGAGGCAGCTGCTCTGCAGCACATCGACCACAGAGCTAATCACAGGCTCCAGGACAGAACAGGTAGATCACTCCCTCAGCGCAGGTGAAGCTTACGGGTGGAAGGCAAAACCTTGAAAAAAGAATTCAATTCCCTGAAAGAAGAAAACAAAAATATCACTTTAGCTTTCAAAGGTAAGAGATAGACAAGCTTCTCCGATGAGCCAGCTAACCCTTCTGAACAAGTGCTGCAACATCAGCTGCGGAGATTTCAGTAAGTCACAAAGTTAGACTAGAACACGTGTAAAACCAGGGGGAAAGTGGTCTGCAAGGCAAGGATTAGAGACCACTGAAAACTGGATTCATCGCCCAGGTGTAACGCCGAGTGTGGAACACAGAGGGAGGGGAATAAGCCAGCGTACAGCGTGCTCCCAAAGAGGTACCACGACAAGAGGAATGCCTATCACCCAAAAAATGGGACACAGGAAAAAACGGGAGGGAAAAATAAGCTTTAGATGAGAACATTGTTGTAAAGAAGCTGGGAGAAGTGAGATGGCCTGAATAACACACAGCAGAAAATAATGTTGCTGAGAATGCATGAAGTCCTCTTACGTTTGTATAGCCACGGACGAGGGTAGCACGTAAACCAGAGCAATCCAAAGAAAGTTGTGGCAAGTGAATGAAGAGCTTAATCAGAGAGTAAAATAGAAGTGGTAATTCCTGCAGTAAGGATAAGTGCCCAAAAGTGGCTGGTAAGTCATCAATGATGAGTAAAAGGCATTTTCATACGTTGTTGTCTCCTTGTTAAGGAACTAAACCTTGGAAACCCTTTCTGAGGGCTTGGATAAGGATTGAGACATGGACAGAATCATTTTTCAATTACCAGAGAGGTTTCACTCCCGCAAAAAAGCAGCCAGCGTAATGCTGAAGCCCAACCGAAGCGGCTTGGGCAGCTGGGAGAGGCGCTCTCCTAGGGAATCACGGCAGCGTTTGGCACAGAGAGACCGTTTTGGAACACTAACGACGAGCGAACCTCCACACCAGGATTATACTGTTCATCTGAATGGTCCTCCTCCAGCTTCCCGCAGTTTCAAAACCAGCATAAAACCATCTTCTAAGAAATATCACAGTAACATTTGGTGAACTTAGTAATTTGGTGTTATTGCCAGATTTTACATCTTCAAAACATCTCGTAAACAAATGACAGATAAGGAAGTGACTGGACTGTAAGTTTAGTGATCATATTCCCCATCTTAAAAACCACATTCATTTTACAGACAGAAACAACAAAATAAAGTGTTTAAAGCAAGTAATCCAAAATTTTTAAGCAAATCTCTGGCAGCATCAATAATCAATTTTTCAGTCTCACAGATTTCTCATAGTACGCTCTCTAATTGCCAAAACAATGAACATCAGTAATTTAATACTAGGAGTAATTTTTATAATGTCCAACTAGGAAATCTGTTAACCACATACAGTTCATAGTGTCTGGATACCTGAAAGTACAGACATACTAAAAAACACATTTGAAGCAAAAACAACCTGGCCACGCTCCTACCTTGGTACCTCCCGCATCACTTCCCAGCAGGATGGCGTGCTATTGTGAAGTTATCAAGGCTTAATGCTCTTCTGAGGATACTATGAAATCTGAAGTTTAAACCTAGCTGCCACGCAGGTTTCTCTTACCTATCGAATTTCAGCCAGTTAATATGAACATATTCAGCCAACAACTGTGACAGAATCACTAAACAAGGGTCTCATAAGCAAAATATAGAAGGTTTGGTGGGGTTTTCTTAAAGTTTTTACCTCCTCTTGATCCAGCATTTGTTGCTTTAGTTTTTCAGCCAGCTGGCTCTGCTGGTTGATTTCATCATCCTGCAACGAAATAGGGTTGGAGATTTTTAGTTTCTTTTCACAGTTCTTCTTTGGTCACTTTTATTTCCCCTTTGTAGAAAAGAAGCAAGAATAATGCTGTAGTAAACCTTGTGCAGGTTTGAGTGGTATGAGAGAAGAGAAAAATACACATACACAGAGCTACATAGCAAAAGCAATGTATACATGCAATTGCCTCTGGTATATGTCTCTGGTATATACCTCAGCAGAGGTGTCCCTGATGGCAAACGGGACACTGATGCTGTCAGAGTTGCACCTTATAACTTGCAGGAGACTTTGCCAACATATGTGATGTTTTATAGATGTACAAATATAAACACACCCTCTCTCCTCTCTCTCTTACTCTGTCCTCACATTTCAGCTGAAGAGAGATCGGTAGAGACAGATTTATCAACCAGCTACAATTTACAGCTAGCTCTGAACTGCATTAATGAAAGAGGAAGCCTAAACCATAACACAAAACTTGGGTCCCTCAACTGCAGATTTTGCATTTTCCTACTCCAGCACAGCCCTTGAAGAAAATACTGCCAGGTGATGCACAGCCAGGCATCCAATTTTACTGGCATTGCAGCTTCCTTGACAAGACAGCATCTTCATGGGTAGGAACTGACCTTAAATTCAGAAGAGAAATTTAGAAATTTAGAAGAGAAATGACGATGGACTCCACTGCACGAGTCCTTCCTCCAAAACACCACAGGAGGCACACCAAGCACAGGACCTGGCCAAGTCTGTCTTGTGACAAATATCCTCCTCTAAAGGAACTCACCGAAGATAAACAGTTGCTTTTTACCCTATCACAGTCAATTGATATTTTGCCTCACCGATGAGCATGCTAATAGATTGAGTTCTGGTAACAAACGCAACTATCAAGTAGAATATATCAAATCATAGAATCATAGAATCATAGAATGTTTTGGGTTGGAAGGGACCGCTAGTGGTCATCTAGTCCAACCCCCAAAATCATTTGCTAATATTAAAATAGTCCCAAATATAACATAAGAATGGTCTACACTCTAACAACTTATATATGGTGATACTTTGGTTTTGTTTTGGGGTCAAATACCTTCCCATTTCCTATAGTACTGCGGTAGCGCACATAATTATGCTTCCCATGCTTTCTAGGGTAAAACTCAAACCTGCTGCCAGTTCCCTCCAGAATAATTAACTGGGCTTTGCCACTTTTGATGAGGGGAAGTGAAAGAATGACTGACTTTTTTTAATTTTTCTAATCAATATGTAAAAGCTAAAGACTGCTACCAGGAAGGTACTCTCTATCACAGAAAAGCTGCGATTTCTTAAAGACCTTAACCATTATTTTGAATGCTGTCAACACACTGCTGTGCGCAACTGGGCTGTGCAGAGAGACTTCGTGCACATCAGAGTTAAGGCTTAAATACATCCACGCCCTCCCTCGGTACTGAGAAACAGCCAAACTTTAATGTTAACATACAAGGAAACCGTGGGCTGTTCTTCTGGTATTTTCCTGCTAATTACAATTGCAAGTTAAAATCAACTTTTGATTCATGATTCCCCCAAAAACTTTCGCTAGAGAGCCTTTTAAGCTGTTCTCATCCATAATGGTCAATGGTTTTAAGTATTCCTTTCTTCCCCCCACTTCTTATCTTCACACAAGCCAAAGCTATTAATGGCGAGTGCTCAGTAAACGTATTGCTGATCACTTTACGTGCCAATGACGTATTTCAAGCTGTGCAAATAAATAAATTTAAAAAAAAAGCCACCTGCACTCCAGACAGTGTCCACAGCTAGAACAACATGAAGAAAAGACACCCAAGGGATGGTTATATTTTTTTCTTTAAAATTCTAATATACAATAAATATACAGGAAATATTAAGATACAGTCCCATTTTTTTTTTCCTCCTTTCTCCTGTGACACCAAGATGACGTTACAGTTGGCTGAGGGAGTACAGTATTAACAAAAATCACTGAAGAAAGGAGGGCTCAAAAGCCTCTACTGAGCCCTTAAAATTAAAGGCCATCTTGGCTCCAATTTCCCGGAGAATGCTCACAAGCACTGTCTGCAGAGGGAACAGAGGCAGATGGCTGACATGATAGGACAAGGTCCAAGGTTTTTATGCAGTGATAGTGTCTTGAACTTCAGGGTATTTTCCCTTTCACAGTGCTCAAGAAATAGAGAGACACCCACCCATTTTGGCTTCGTTTTCCATTTACACCCAACGAAAGGAGTCAAAACAAATGTTCACACCTTATCATCCAGCTGTCTGTAGAGACTGGCAATCTCCTCATCGTATTTCTGCTTCTCCTCTGTCGAGATGCTGGCAACAACCGGCGTGATGTTGTCAATAATCGGGGTGTTATCACAAGGCTCCAGGTTCTTCTGGTCCTTTGCACTGATCTGTTCATCTTCAGGCACAGCTTCTCCTGCAGGCACACAACCCACGTCATTACAATCCACGAGAGAGGGTTGCCCAAAACCACAGACATCCCAGAGTGGTCCTTCAGAGTCGCTGAGAGGGACTCAGCAAAGCAAGGAAGGGCCGTACCCAGCTGTGCAAGGCAGGCAACTGCCGTGCATGCCAATGCCAGGCAAAACCTGGTGTGGGAAGGTGGCCATCCTCATTAGCAAGATGACCTCCACGTTGGAAACGCAAACACGCAAAATACATTGACAGTTCAAAGGGCTGTCATTAAAAGCACTGAACTCCTGGCTCCCCATTCACTCAAACCCTCTTTAGATGGGCTCAGCTCCATGGATTAACAGAAGTGTAAATAAGGAAGAAAAAAAGACGACTTTCAGCCTAAAGGCTACTGGCAATTAAACGTCTCTTCCTCTCCAGATTTCCAACTGCCTTATCAACTCTCCTTCCCCCATAATGAACTGCTAGAGCATCAGAACAAGTATGTAAAATGATATTCACCCTCTGCCTTGTCACATCTAAAATTAAAGCGCATACACCAATTTTCAGATGTTGCCTATGCATAACAGACAGGATGTTCTCCCTACACATTTTCTTTCAAATTCATTTTCTCTGAGGAATATTTTTTTCGGTAACGTCGGTGCATTGCAATTCCGAGCCTGCTGCAGTTCAGTGAAGAGGGACAGGCAAGGCGCTCATGCTAGAAATTGAATCTACTCTCATCAGAGCCTGGTGAGAGGCTCTGCGAGCCGTTGAATGCTGCACATGTCGCTCGAGGTGCGGGAAGGTTGCGTTCAACCCTTACGCACAAACAGGTTTTTTTCCATTTCTGTGAAAAGCTACAATATTTTAGTCCCATAAAGCCTTACTAGCCATTCCTCTTGCCAAAACAGTGTAGGCACTATTTATCTTACTGTTAGGGGAACAAGTAAGCAGGACAAATATATCAAAAAACCCCAAAAAGGCAGGCTAATTCAGGCCCTAAAGGAAAACAAAACAGGGCATTAAAGAGCACAACCAGCTAATGGAGAAGATAATTTTTTCAACCTTAAAGCATGAAAAAGAGTAACTTGAAATCAAGCACCTCTGTAAAAGTTCTTCACTCAAAATACTTTTTGCCCTATTGATAATGGCTTGATGATATTTTATATTACTATTGAGAAAAATGTAAATTCATTTTTCATTGTTGCATTTCACCAGAGCAGCTTAGGAAAGGTGGGCTCGGTCAGGCCGTGGCACCTTGCATGCACAGCGACGTTCCTCAGGCTGCCGAGAATCCACCAGGAGCCTCCTAAGATGGATCTTTAGGTTTTCATTTCATTGTGGTATTTCACTTAACTCCAAAGCTTTGTATAGCAGACTACCGCAGGTGAAAAGGGGGCGGGCGTGAGGGGAGGAAGGCTAAAACTGATAGCGATGCTTGGACGAGAACCCCCTCCTACCCGTCAAACAGACCAAATTGTGCACTTGGACACAAGGCTGCCGCAGTGAGATCCGGGCACTCCCGTTTTGTGCTACAATTTTATTTTGTATATTATTTTCTAAATTGATAGAACAAGCTATAGAGAGTGAATATTTACGCATCTAGCTTGCATTTTATATTCAAGATGCAATTCTGTGACACTTCTGTTAGTAAAGAGCCTCCTTTGACAGAATACCCTTTCAAATGATGCTATTTCAGAAGGTCAGACAAGAAATCAATAGTATTTTGAATGCATTGAATGTATTGCTGCTGGGTAACGCCAATGAGAAAAGCGGGACAGACAGAGGGGAAGAGGAGGCGTGTATATTTAAAAAAAACAATAGAGACAGCATGGTATAAGGCTTGTTTACGCGGTGTATAGAAAGGATCTATATGGGGATTTCTAAAAAAAAAAAAAAAAAAGTTTCTAGAATGGGAAGGAAATTCAAGTCATCCCATTTAGCAAACACAGAATGAAACAGGCAGGAGAGGAGCAGGTTGTGAATCCCCAGCTCTCCTCAACACCACCGGCAGACCGACCGTCTCCATAGCAATTGCGCTACGCTGATAAGGGAAATATTCCCCACGCTCAAGTCTCCAGAGAAAGACACGCACCGCAATCATTAGGTAACGATCTCATCTGCAAGGCAAGTCAGCAGCGCAGGGAGCCGAAAGGAGGCGGCAATTTTCTGCACCCATAAAGGTCAGGTGTTATCTTTTAAATTGTGATTTCACCCAGGATGTTCAAAGCCAGACTTGACTGTGCAAAACAAATTGTGACTAATAATTAAATCACTGATTTCTTCTTGCTTTAGATACTTTGCATTTGCAAGATTTACATGCTATTGAAGACACGTCAACACGTAGGACCTGGATGACAAGCAATTTAAAAA
>KL271946.1:1574-12634 GCA_000699545.1 Podiceps cristatus | reverse complement strand
AAAAAAAAAGAAAAAAAAAAGACGACTTCAGAGAAGCACTATTTTACTGTTGGGGGGTTGTTGGGATTTCAGGGTGCGAGGGGGATGCAGGGTTGGTTTCTGTGGGTTGGGGGGTTGTTTGTTGGTTTGGAGTTTGATTTTTTTTTTTTTAATTTGTGGAATAAAAAATTAAAAGTAAGGATGGTTTGCTAAAATTATTTGTCAACATTCCAGATTAAATAAAAAATCTTTAATTTGTATGTATGCATAAAAATATTCTTCCTTCTCAACCATCCTACACTTGATCTTACAACTTACCCTGAGCAGCAATTCCCTATGTTTCTAAACAGAAAATTTGCTGTTCTCAACATAAATTTCAGTTAGAAGCCACAGAATGAGACAAGTGGCGATTCTTCTAATCAGATGACACTCCTAATTGTTGTACTAAAGGACAATTACTTTAATGTTAAACTGTATTATAAAAGAAAAAAACCCAAGATCTAGTTACCTTAAAGCATAGCAGAACTGATTCTCATGCCTGAGGAGCAGAGTTCTTTAAAAAAGAATAAAATAAAAAGCCAAACATAATGACATTTTACCTTTTCTTTATTAATATTACTAACGTTATTAAAAAATATTGATGCCTTCTTCTATTCTCTACATCTGATTTAACGCTCGTTTGGGCATTTAAAATGGAACCTTCTGGAAATGGCTGCTGCTGGTTTCCCTGGTTTTTGCCTCTTCACCTTTCAGTTAGGATGAAGCGTGAGCTACCGCTCTGAATGGTGAGTTTAGAACTCGTGTGGTGACTTAAGGCAAGATTTAACATACGTAACTTAAAAATACAAAGACACGTACCCATTCCCGTTCTCTGGTACGTACCGTTTCTCCACCTGTTCAGTTCCAGCTCTAGATGCTGGATAACATTCTTTAGACTCTTGTTTTTGTCTTTCTCCTTCTCGTACTTTTTCTTCCACTCCTCTGCGGTCAGCTCCAGATTCACGGAGACTGTGTTCTTAATCGTCTTAGCTCTGCGCAACAAAACCAGGTGTCAGCTGCTCGGCAGCTTTTATCTCAATACAACAATAAGGATTCAGAATTTTTTCCATTACACAAAGGGAAGCTACTAAACACTTGCCATTTATTTTTCAAAGTGCAGCGCCACATTTTCTCTCAAACCCTCAGTACCATTACTACCTGGAGGACGCAATAGAAGTTTTTCTGTATCGAAATCCAGCAGCCAGTGACCTGGAGCAGACATGGTTCTGCCTCTTCAGATTCCTCCAAAAAGAGCAGCTCTAGAAACTGTTCTTGGATTAAGGACCAAACCAAGTGCTGCTGCTATCGCTCTGCTAGGTAAGCTGTCACCTCGCAGCTTCTCCTGGCCTGAGACCCACCGTAGAGCCCCCCCCACCAGTGTCTGACCACGCGCTCGCCCCACCTCATACCAACCATGCCTTATGCTCCACCAACAACACTCAGCAGTATTTCAAGGATCACAGCATGAAGGATGTCACCGCAGTGACGTTGAGGTATGGAAGCTTGTCCTTGAAAGCCAAACCGTGCTTCAACTACATTTTGGGGGTGGGAGGAAGGGAAGGAGGAGAACCGCTGGGTACCACCAGGTAACTGGGCTCCTGCTGGGCTGAGAAAGGGAAGGCCAGTGGGAAGGAAGCCTGGATGCCTGGCCCACCACTTACTGCCTCTCTAGGCAAAAACATCCCAACATTTAAACCTTCTAACAACAACCACCACCACTTTAGTATTGTGAAAGTGCTTAGCTCCAAGTGAACCTGAACAACTGCGCTAGAAAATGCAAAGCAAGCAGAATAAAAATGCACAGAGCCTACTCTAGCAAATCCACATTTAAAAAGGAAAAGCCAAACAAATCAGCATGAATTAAGAAAGCTTCAGCTCTTTGCCTTTCACTGCTCAGACACTGGGTCCCTCCAAATGACTCCAGCGTTATTGAATAAAATACAGGCTAAGTAAAAGAATAACAGGCAAACCTCCTACCAGTTTGTAAAGCGTAGGCTGAAACGTCAATGCAAGAAACTACGCCTAGAAACAGGCTATAGATACATGGCCTAACTCTCCTTTGGGGAGAGCACCTGAGCTTAATTATTTTCTTTGTAGCTTCACTTACTGATTCTAAAGCACCCTTTAAACGTGGCCGGTCACTAAAAATCCTGAAACTTGGTTTTGTTGGCAAGAAAACACTCCCATGTCTGTGCCTCATATTCCAAACTGTGCTCCAGTGATTTGCGCTAGGTGGCAAGCAGGAGTTTTATTGCCTTAGGAACATTTTTAAATAACCCCATACTTTTAAAATATGCAGACGCCTAATGGTTAGCTTTTACATATCGTCTCTGCCAAAAGCATGGCTCAAGTTCCCAATTATTTAACTGCACTAGGAGAAAAAAATGCCACACCATAAAGTTTATTGACTACATTGCCCTAATGATGGATGAAGTACTTACTAGCAACTAAAATTAAAACCAATATAGAACGAGAAATAAAGATGGAACAGAAAGAGAAGAAACCACCCCACTACTAAGAGGAGCACATGCATGTGTTGATTAGCGTAAGGGGGCCTGTGAAGATGAATTTTACTCCTAATATTCATTTTAAGGGTGATGTAATTCCTTCTTGCTAGGAAAGACGGAGGAACCAGTAATCACCCATGACTCATATACCTTCCCTTTAATGTTATTCAGGCCCTTAATACTGTCACACCAGAAAAATGAAACACCACAACCAAGGAGCCCGTAAAAGAAACCATTTCCCGTAGACAGCAATATTCCTATCCAGAATGCTGACAAGTGCCTGTACGTATGTACAGCGTGCGCGCTGCTCGGCGGCTCTAGCACATCGCCAGTCCTCCTACTGGTATCTCCTTTCTTACAACTGAATGTTCTCCATGAGGAACTCCCATTTCAGCCCGATTCTGTAGCTCTTCAGCAAACAAACCAAAACCCCACAGTAACCCCCAACCAAGCACTCCCACAATGTATTTAGCTGTTTTCCCCATTCTTTCAGCTGACATCTTAGTCCTCAGTAAGAATTATCTTAAAAATGTTCCTAGAAAAGAGTTAGTCATGTCACATCACTCTAAGCTCTGCTAGCCAAGTTGGTTTGAAAACTATTTTGCTCCAGACAGAAAGGCAAGTTTTACCAATTAATGAAAAGAGAAACGAAACCAAGAGAAATGTAAACTGAAATAACACAGAAAGTGGACTTCCTCTACACACACTTCCTCAAGCACCCAAGCATACAACTTCCCAGAGATCCTGAGGCACGTTACAGAGCAAAAGCAAAGCCTATTTTTTAAAATTAGATTTAAAAAAAAAAAAAAAAAAAGCGCTACACTACCTTTTAATCCCCTTAATCTGAACTACTGCATTTTGCTGCTTATGGGTTTTTTTTCCTTCACATGACACCTGCAGACAGAATTCAGCACAACAGCAAGCAGACGGAAACCTAACACGGTACCTACTCATCTACTGAAAAGTAACTGCCCCTGGGGCTGCGTTACTGCCCTGGAGCCTTATCCAGAAGGAATTAGCAGGAACTTTAGGACTGCTCTTCTCTTCTACAGAGGCGCAAGATTCACACTCGTCTGAAACCTCCTGCAGTCAGAAAATTGTATGTCGGGAGGGTTAAACTGTGACCCATCAAAACATGTAAACCTTTACCATCAGCAACTGCGCAACTCACTATACTTCAGAACTGTTAATACTCTTTATTTAATTACTGCATCTTAATATTTGTATTTACTCAAAACAGCTGCGATGCAGATCATAATTTATTGGATTTCAATAGAAGTTTACATCTTCAATAACTTAAACTTACGTTCGTCATACGACGGTGAATAAAACTCATAACACTGCACAGCAACCCTTAACCCGATTATACGTTAACGACCACTTCCTCCTTTTATAGTCCTTTTCCATAAAAACTTACCACATCGACCCGTGAAGTTCCCTTTGGGGAGTTTTTCCCACATGCTGTTATTTAAGTGAGTAGCTTATAGGAAGGACACGCTATAGGAAGCGGAGATCGGAGGAACCGGTGTGTTTGCAGCTACCTGACTTGCAGCACGTGGGTCCCTCCCCACCGACCACAAATCCCAGCAGCGGCTGACAAGGACAAGTCAATACGGTTCTGGCAATGCCAGAGGGAGAGCGTGTGGCAGAACTGCCCCAGCCTGCACGAACCCGCAGCTCCCCATTGAGAGGGACTGCACCCAACGGCACCTGTCTGCCCTGCGCGTACTCGTACTCTTATATGCATACACTAAAGGGATCATCTTCCCCCACGAAAATCTAAGGAATTAATAGAAGGTTGTCAGATTAACCTCCTAGACATGATTTTACTTTCCAATCTAAAATGCTCCTTAACAGCGTGGGCTTCGATGCAAAAAATTATGCATGGTGGAAAACAACCCATTTTCAGACAAAGATAAATTTATTGTATTGTACAGACTGTTAAATAAATTCTATTTTAAACAACCAAAACTTGCTAGTATTTTTTCATTCTGCTATTACACAAAGAAATTGAGTAATTTTCCAAAGTATCAGTTCTCCTCAATTACAACAAAAGCAGAAATTACATAATGAGCCCGACCTATTTTTGCAAACTTTCCATATGTATTTCATATGACTATTGCCAACAAACACATATGGAAGAGAAATGGTCTTTCTGAATACTTCCACGCTTATTTTTTCCTTGCTCGTTTCTGAGGACTTGTTCCTAAATCGTTAAGATCCTTCAAACATAAAAACGTCCATGAGCTATCATGGTAATCTATCAAAGCTGTCAATATTACACACAGTCCACATTCTTCATGTTTCTTAACGGTTAAAAACTATTTTTTACAACAATAACAATAATCCCTGAGATGCCATTCAAGGAGAAGGCACATCTTAAAAGCATCGAGAGCAGTATCAGATAAAGCAAAACAGAACATTTTCCACTGACTTAGCCAACAGAAAACTGCCCAATACCATTATCTTCCCCATAAAATTTCAAAGAACTACGATAATACTTTGTACTTTCTGCAGGAAAAATTACCAGAGCATCTAAGTAGTGCAGCTGCTGGCCAACATTAAGATTTATTTTGCTGGTACCATAGGGAAAGAAGAGACAGTTGTCTCAAGTTCTCCAGTACTATTTTTAAACAACTCCAAAAACCACAACCTCCATATTTTAAAATGCCTACTCATCTCATTCCCTTCGGCATGGCTGGCTCGGAACAAGAGCCCGAGCAAGTGTCATCCAGCCTGATGCCGAGCTGGACTCACCGCTGTCCGAACATCAGGGTTGACTTTGTTTCTGCTTCGTTGAACACAGAAGGAGAACAGCATATCACGATGGTGGTTCTGCAGTTCCCACCAAGGGAATCCTGAAGTATTCGGGTCATTTTGCTGTCTCGGTATGGAACATGGGTTTTCTAATCAAAATATAAATAAGGGACAAGAACAACTTTTTTAAATAATGATACCGTAATGAGAGAGAACATGAGTTGGCACGACAGGTTTAATGGACTTGAAGTATACCATCCCGAAGAGTAATTGTTTTGATTGCGCTAAGACTGGATAATTGCTCAAGTGTAAGACTGGATAATCGTTAAGTGAAATCACTGAGAATTAGTTTCTTATCTTTAGTAAAACAGCAAAAGTGTCACCAGTTTGTGGTTGGAAAGCTATTATTTTCTTCTTTCTGAACTGAAACGTTAGCGGATTTTTTTTATGCGCGTGGCAAAGAAACAGATAAATAAATAGCCATTCTTCAACAACACGAAACAGGATTACTTACAGTTCCTTCTGCCAAGGCAGATATCACATTGCCTAAAGCAGACAAAGACTTATTGATATTTTTAGCTTCATCAAGAACAGCGCCCTCCGCTCCAGTTTTGCTGACCTACCAAAGAGAGCAGGCAACAGTCAGGCTCAGCTGCCAGCAAGCGCCTGTGCAAATACAGCTACAATGCAGAGAGTGCAACTGTTAAAGATGCTCTGGGAAGAAAAACAAAGCAAGCTTATCCTCAGCATGAAAAAGGAGAATTTTATATGCACTTTTCTGTTAGTGGAAGCTTAGAATTCTTCCACCTTCCTTCCAGTGTAAGAGCAAGTTGACCCTTGCTTTGTTCAGGGAAAAGTTGCTAAGTCTGTGCTCTCCTGAGGACACTTGGCGACCACATCCAAGACCAGATTGTCCATACAAATAGGCAACACCCCAGGTATATTCTCAGGGCACGCTCAGCGGCACAGCATATGCCACCAAACGAGTGTCTCGATTTCTATTTTGCTTGCACGGACCAAGAATATCAGGACAGAAAAAGCGTGATCACACTCATCCTGAATGCAAGGATTACTGGTCCACAAACTGGATCCCATGGTGGCCCCAGCGAGAAGCTTGGTGGCCAGGGACCAGCACTTCTTTAGAGAGCAACACAGTTTTATTGTCTTTTCTCTGTCTCTTTTTTTGTGGGGGTGAGGTGAGTGGGGAAGGGCAAAGAAATGTAGGATAAAGTTTTTTTACATTAAAACTACAGTATCTGTACTTCCCTCTAAAAATGCCACATGACATAAAAGGAAACATAATTGTATCTTTTAAGATGACGATCTACCAAGGAAACCCTTATTTCAGGTTTTCTGTACAACGTCCAAACGTACATAAAGAACCACCAAAGTGCGGTTTTCAGGGGAGAGCAGAGCCTGACTAGGCACTCATTTTCTAAACACCACTATGAGTTTTTGATTTAACATTTAGTATTATGTGCAATAATAGCAATTAACATGATTAATTACTCTGGTGAACAGAGCTGCCCAGCCTATCAGACAAAATCTTTTATTTTACTTCTCATTTTCAGAAAGAAATATAAATCTATGGCCACAATGAAAGACATTGCTTCATCATGAGTAATTATTTTGACATGCACAGTAGTTACCCAGGATCCAGCTTGAATAAAGAATTCCATAGCATTGCAAAGTGACAAAGTTTATAATTTATTTCATTTACAGTTAAACAATTTTGAACACTCCAGAAGATGTCAGAATGAGAACTGGGAAACAGTGACATTCTTCCACTGCAGTACTGTTCTAGGCCATTACTCTTTTGGCAAACAGATACAAGTTCTCTTCTGGATAGTACTTTTCTATACTGGAAAGCAGAAACAGTCACCACAATCAAGTCCTTCAGGGAGCTGAAAATTGACTCAGCTGTATAACTGCATTAACTGCTGTTATTTCATTGATCTAATATGTGAAATAATTACAAAAAAAACTAGAAACAGGACATCTGAATATAAGCAAATTAAAATGCCTGTCTAATTTGACAAATTACACAAAAATTACATTTCTTCCTTCAAATACACATAACAATGTAAACCTATATAAAAGTACACTGCTTCAATCCACTTCATTAAAAATGAAGATATATTGCAGATTTTGGGGTTTTGCATTTCATGCCAATAGTTCTGATCTGCTCCCTTTCTCCATCCCACAATAAAAAAAAAAAACAAAAAACGATTGCCATCATAATGACAACCCAAGATAAGACCTCTAAAACCCAGCTCAGTCTGCACTGACAGACGTTCACAGGATCAGTTTGGTGACCCCACTAGGAGCATTCAGCAGTTTAGGGAAAAGGAAAAGCTACCTTCTCGCTTCCAGCCAAGTCTACCAGGTAAAGCTTCCCACTGAGTTTCTTCTCAGTTTCCACATTCTCTTGTTTAATGTTAATGAGGAAGATACTGTGGCTCCTAGAGCTGTGTTCATTCATATCTGCAATCACATTTGAAAGGTTTTGTTCAAATAACTTTAAAAGCTACCACACCTTTCCCCACTCACATTCACAGCAACGTTTCTATGGATCTGAACTCCCTTGTTCTCCTCCATCTCCAAACTAATTTTTTTCAGCAACACTTCCAATTTCGCTCCTTGCCACTTTGGTCTAGGTAAAATTCATTCTCTGTCAACTTTTGTCTGACCTTTTCTGTGTGCACCAAATGCAACAGGTAGTATCACAGCAAAAGCTATATTTGGATATTTTTTCTTAAAGAGAATAGCAGAAACGATGGGAGGAAACCACTCAGAAAAAAGTGGATACATTTGTATTAGGGTGATGAGAAGGGCATGTGAAAGCTCAACAATATAGTATTTAACAAAGCATGAAGGTAGAGACATAGAAGAGAAAGAAGTTACCCAGTGCATCATAAAAGATAAAATTAAATAACAAACAGAGCAAACAAACAACCAGAAACGAAACCAAACATGACAAACACCAAAAAAACAAACCAAAAAAACCCCACAAAACACCCCCCCAAAAAAAGCCAAACCAAGCTAAAAAAAAAAAAAAAAAAAAAAAAAAAAGACCAAACCACCACCATCCCACCCCCCAAAAAACCCAAACCAAAACAGAACAAACCAAACCAAACAACAAAAACCCCAACCCCCAAAACAAACCCCATACCCAAACACCGCCCCCCAGGATTTGAGTTACAAGCCGAGATTCTGCCAGGCTCACTGCTTGGATCAAAGACATCCTACAGCATACATTGGGAAACAGGCCAAAGACACCTGCCCTTCTTATCACCCCAATGCTAGTAGGTTGCATGCAACTCAATGTCAACAAATTTGGCACAGGCTGAAGCAATTATATGTTTTTTAATTGAGGAAGATTGCTTTGCTTTGCCATCATTGGAACTCAATCCAAGTCATTGCTTCACTGGGATAACTTGCACTGAATTGCTCTGAGTTCTTGACTTGCCACAAAGAAGAATGTACGTACATAATTTCAGTTATACGTAATATCAAAATATCTTTACTACGTGTAACAATACATATTTTGACATTTTCTATAATACTATATAATGCCATATACTAAATTCAGAAGTTCTCAAAGCTGAAAGTCAATAAAAGCTTCTGTATGCAGTGAAGCGGTAAAAAAAGTACAGCTCTATTAATTTTAACGTGTTACAATTTGTGCATCATTACATCGTTCACATAAGTAACTCAAAGTACTTTGTGAACACGAAGAATCAATACACCACTAGGAAGCTACACCCACCCACACTTTATAGCCAGAAAAGCTTCTACAGAACACTTACTTGTAACGGCTACATGACGATTAGCTTTTCCTTCATCAATGACATCCAAAACTTCTTCAGGACTAGATACAAATCTTTCTGTACAACCCTAGAAACATGCATGTTGAAAACAGAAAAGTTTAGGATGTGTCCAAGGACTCCAAATGCCGTCGGAAGAGTATTTAGCACTGATGAACAAAACAATTAGAACCACCATCAACATCCGACATGACCATTAGAGGCCATGGACCAAAACATGCCTCTGTATAACTTTCCGGACAAGTCCATGGGATAACTTGAGAGACAATTTTCTTTCACAAGATTAAAGACTGACAAATCCAAATATGCAGCAGATTAGAGTTTCTATACTTAAAACACCTGGAATGATACGGCATGTATTCCTGTTACTAATTTGGGTTAGATTACATACCCGAATTAGTTTTTCTCTCTCAAACTACAAGACAAGGCGTGGTCCTTGGTAGAAGCATTGAACAGTTTGGGCTGGAAGAGACCTTTACAGCCCATCTTTATTAGTGTGAAGAGAAGGGCATGGGAAAGCTACAATATATTATTTAACAAAGCAAGAAGGTAGAAACATGGAAGAGATAGAAGTTAGCCGTGAGAAGACGGCCTTGAGCAGAGCCATCTTCAACCAGACCAGGTCGCTCAGAGCCCCGTCCAACCTGACCTGGAATGTTTCCAGGGATGGAGCTCTACCACCTCTCTGGGCATCCTGTGCCAGGGCCTCACCACCTTCATTCTAAAAAATTTCTTCCTTATATCTAGTCTGAATTTACCTTCTTTCAGTTTAAAACCATTACCCCTTGTCCTATCGCCCCAGGCCCTGCTAAAAAGTTTGTTCCCATCTTTCTTATAAGCCCCCTTTAAGTGCTGAAAGGTCGCAAAATTTAACACCATACTAACAAAATGTAGATTTTCAAAGTCAGGAAAATAAAGCAAACATGATTCAAGCCCATTAATACTTCAGGAAACTGTTTAAATCCAGGGACCAACACTACTTGAACATTCAAGACTCTGAACATGAGTTGTATCACCTCAGCAAACACACTGGGATACAAATGGAAATGTCTAAATAAACGCATATGTGAGAAAGAATGAAGAAACAAGCATCAAATTTTCCTCCTACCTTAACATATGGGACTCTGTTTTTATCTTCATGTACAGCGAGGTTTGTCTTTGACACTAGAAAAAACAATGAATATCATTAGGAATATTCCACGGGTAATAATGTGTCAGCTCTAGGCATGACAGACAAATACCGTGAATGTATTAAATTTGTAAATGAGGATTGTAGTCACTTCCCACTCCTTATTAACTACCAATATTTCTGTTACATAAAACTTCTTTCTTGTTCTGTCAATCTTGTACCTTTTCATTAAAGTTAACTTTAAGGCACAAGAGCTTTTGTTTATTGCTTGGGTTAATAAAATAAACATAAACCAATTTAGATTTTGCCAAAGCAGCGAAAATTTCAAAAGAAACAGAAGAACTCACTGGAATGGAAAGCTCAAATACACGTTCCTGGTTTTGTGTTACCATTAGCATGCGTTTCTCTGTCTTCAGACTGATTGAACACACAGAATTCACACGTCCATCAACATACAACATATACAGACACACAAATTGTCAAAGAGATAGATAACTCCCAACAAACTCTACCTAACAGCAGCAAAGCAAGGAATAAGTTGAACCATATGTATTCTAAATTTAACAAAAAAAACCCCACCTCAACAGAACACTATATACATTTTTAAATTAGTTTCACTTTAAGAATATACATTGCCAATAAAGCTCAGACAAGTCTTGAAGTCTCTAAAACTCTCTCTACTCATTGATTTATAATCAAGCAATGTAGCACTGCAGAGGTTGGTGCACAAGAGTCAGAGATCCGATGGCTTAAAACTGCAAATTTTTCTTTCACAAAGCCAGTCATAAAGCTTAGATTTAAATCAAAGAAAGCAACTCTTTC
>JMFS01068648.1:0-18721 GCA_000699545.1 Podiceps cristatus | reverse complement strand
TATTTTTTTTAAAGCTACCCTCTTCTCTTTCCAAATGCATAATGGGATAATTCCAATTGACTTCTTGTATTTTTGTGTTAATGAGCATAGAAGACTGTGAAGGTTTTTTTCTGTTGAAAGGAAAGTGAATTTTATAGATTCAGGATAAATGTTGGAAATTGGAGGAGGGGGGAGATGAAGCTTTTTTCCCCCCTCTCTAAATGGGTATCATCTATATTACTGGAATTGGAAATCCAGAGGAGTTGCCTATGAAGGACAGAATAAGCTCCACTGAAATGAAAACATGAAAATAGACACTTAAAGGTATTTTAGAAGGTTTTTTCCTATAGTAAGGCTGCTGCTCTGGATGTAACTGCTAGATAACTTAACTTCTCTTTTTTCAGATAACTTTCCTATTTGTGTGGTTCCTTGCTAGAGTAGTAGGGCTTTTGTCAGATTTTGTTTAATCGTTTTGCCTGCATTGCTCATTTGAGTATTACTGATTAATAAAAAAAAAATCAATCCATCTTTCCTAATACATTCCTCTTAAACATTTCTTTTTTTTTTTTTTTCTAAGTAAGAATTGCTTCATAAATTAAACGCAAAACCTGTGTTAAATCTTTGTTCTATTTTTCAAGTAATGGAGGAAATAATCTATCATTTCTCTTGAAATTTAACTCTTTTGGACCACTTCATGAGTTTAAAATACACAGAACATAGTTATTGCTGTTTTGCTTTGAAAACACAAAATTTAAATCAACTAAGGATGTTATTTTAAAGATTATGTGTTGTTTTTTTTCAGGAGGACCCAAATGATATCGACCCAAAAAGGAAAGACATGCGTGGCAGTGATGGGGAGGACAAAGCACAAAATGTGGAGACGCTACCCCCAGGTATTGCAGTAATATCTGTTATGAAAGTTCCATAGCCATAAAACACTTATCCTTGAAAGCCATAAAACACAGCAGTTGTTCTGATTGTAAATGTCCTTTGTAGTTTGGAAGTGCTAGGACTATTTTAGCAATATGTATTTCTCTATTCTTAAAGCTTCAGCTTTCTTAAATCTTACCTGCTTCACTGCTCCTTTGGGTTTAGAACCATAGAGAATGTGACTCTCTGCTAGTATGTTTGTATTGTCCTGCAATAGGTTTGAGGTGCTATAAAAGCCTCTGGTACAAAAGCAGTTGATTCTCTTGAAGGGTAATGCTGGCAGGCAAGGGACAGGTTGCTTTGGGACCGTGCTTATGACTGAAGATTCAACCAAGGTCCATACTTTTTTAGTTTTGTCTAACTTTTGATATGGCAGTTTTTCCTGAGTATGCTGATGGTGTATCTTATTTTTCTCCTACTGGCTCAGCATTTGTCATGCACTGGCAAATAAAAGAGCAACATGGGTTTTTTTTATTTGAGTGAAATGGTCTTATGCCTTGAGGATGAGCTAGGAAAGTTAAGTGTTAAGGAATCTTCATTTCATGTCACTGCTTCCATGTCCTACTTTTTCTGCTTAACAGTTTCACATCAATGAGATTTAATATATAGCCAGAGTTGACATACTAAGGAATACAGAACTAGTACAGTGGATTTGAATATTTTATACTGTATTGAAAAAGTTTACCATACAAGGAGGACAACTTCTGATCAGATAGCTTTTGCTCCTCTTCTATTAATTCTAATGTTTGGTTTACAAATTAGACTAACATTTGGAATACTATGAGGTCTTGAAGAAATAGCTAACCAGGGTAAACTTTCTTCTAAGCAGCTGGAAACTTCCATCCTCAATAATGCATGAGGTATGATTTTTGTTTTACAGTTTGACTGCTGGTACGGTATAAGCTGTTTGACAGTCATGGCTTTTTTCCTGTAATCTTTGGCCTACCTTGTCTTAGCTGCCTTCTGGAGAGGGAGAACAAGACTCTGGTTATGTGTGTATGCTTTTTTGGCAAGACCTTTACTCTGTGTATGTATTTGGAAATAAATCCTAAAAAGTCGAAGAGCCTGGCTTATTTAACTTGGTTTCTGGCAGATCTTTCCAAGTATATTTTTCCCTTAACAGAACTTAATAGAAATATTGCTAGTGGGATTATAGGTCAGCCAATTTTGCATCTTCCAGCTACTATTCTTATTTCCTATTTTTGAATGTTTATGTATCCTGGGCCAAACATTTCCTCTAAGACCTTCCTTTCCCAGTGGCCTGAAGTGGGAAGTGTCACAGGTTGAAAGGGATTGATACCAGAAGCCGGAAGGGTTGAAGCTAGAAGTAAAAGTAAGTTGCGGTTCAGGGTTTTTTTCATTTAATCTGTTGATTAGTAATCTCTTATGGCAGGAGAATTGTTATTACAAAGCAGTATGAGAGTCTCGAAAGGCTCCACAGACAGAATTATGCACTCTTAAATCACTATTTTGATTATTTTCAATTTGTGTAGGCAAACTTTTGAATCCTTATGACAAGGAAACTTGGTATTCATATTTCTGCAGTCTTTACACTGTTTAAAGCGAAGTGGTCAAATTTTTGGAGGACTTTGGTTTAAAACTTTATTGCTTTTTCACTGAGGTTAGGAGACCTGTAGTTCAGGTTTCGGCATTATGTGGTAGAGGATTTTTTTAGAACTTCTCAGAATTAAGGAATTGTTTATTATCTTTGTCCTTAAAATGGCTTTATGTAATGATTTAACTCATGGGCTTTTTACCTTCTGTACATCAGAGTGTATCTATCCTTTGTCATTTGGTGACTTTTTTATATATTGCAGAAGTCTATTTCTTGTTTTGTGAAACTAGTGATGTTAGTTCTTGTAGTTAAAAAAACTGACCCTGAACTGTCTACATGGATAACTAAAGCAAAACTGTATAACCAGTTCTCTGTAATGATAGGAGTTTCAGCAGTTACTCAAGCAGCTCTTTTTGTTAGTTAATGAAGAACTGGAATCTCTTGATGTCTGTAAGTCAAAATAATCGTATTTATATTGAGTATCCTACTGCTTTTAAGCTGTATTGAGTCAGTAAGACTTAATGGTGCAGGCTGTTTAGGGGCTTTTGTATCTGTCTATTCCTACTGCTGCTTGGTTCTGTGCAGGTTTGTTTGCTGTGCTTTTTTCTCATTTATCTTGCTTCCAGCTGCTCTTACTGTTATCTGACTTTTCCCTGATAGACCTGATTCATACCGTATACGGTTGACAGGGCCTTCTGCTGGAGCCAAAGCCAGGCTTTGCCTCTTTCCTGGCTCCTGAAGCCAAATTCACTTTCTTCTGTGGGCTGTCACATTCAGTAAATTTAACCCTATGAAGTGGTCTCCTTTCTTCTCAAATTTACTCTGTGCTTTCTGGACTACTGTTGCGTTTGCTGGTTTCAAAGTCTTGGAAAATGGTAAATGATACGTTTTAAGCTATTTATATCAAGCTCTACATGGATGGAAACTGTAATGGAATAAAATGTAACAAGCTAGCACTGTTTTTTAAATACAGCTACTTATTACAGAGGAAAAAAAAGTCAAAATGTGCTTACTGTTTAAAATCAACCAGTTTATTATGAAAAAACATAGTGAGTTGCATTACTTTTGTTGATTGCTTTCTCCAAGGCTTCAGAGTTGGGAAATAGTTGGGACAAAAAGAAGCAGCTTCGCTGGATTCCACCATTTTCTTGTTTCTACTCAACTTCTCAGGCTCAGAACAGTCTGTAAAATAAGAACTTCTTGTCAAAATGAAGTTTAGCACTGCAGTATGCCTTGGTTCCAGATTCTTAGCCAGTTCAGTGTGTGTTGGTGGGTTTTTGTGTGTGTGTTTTTGTGGGTTAGGTTTGGTTTGTTTGAAATAATATAGTTGTGTTTTGTGATACTCATTCCACCTGGCAGACATTGAAACTGAGGAAACTACAGAGCCAGTTTACTCCCCAGAAGAAATTAAATCAATCGTGCTCCTATTTGTGTAATCCAGGGAAGCATACAACAGAAACAGTACTACTTATTGCAAAAGGTTTTGTTAAACCACTTCTAACTTCAAAATTTATTTGATAAATTGTCAGAAAAGCAAGGCAAGCCTTTCAACAAAATAAGGCTGAATGCTATACTTAGCTTTGGATCAGCCTTTCATTTTCCAGCAGTTAACTTGAGCCGTTAGCAGTTGTAACCATGTGGGCAGCCCGTGTTGTGTGTTGTAGTTCATTAAGAACACCACCTGTTTAAGAAGGTGGCTTGCGGTGGCATCACCTGTACCACTGATGTGGTGCCCTCAGGGCCTCTTGTGTTTTAGCTACTCTTTCCACTGTATGGAAGACAACTGGAGGAGTGGATGGGGGTGGAAGTCCTGAAGCGGGCATAGCATTACAATCCATTGGCAGTTGGAGTGTTTGAAAGCTCAAAGTCGTATATAAATGCATTTTAAGTGTAGATTATATTTTGTAAAATGCACTAAAATCTTTATTTCTATACTGGAAAAGCAGTGACATGACATGTCCTGTATTTCAGAAAATACTCAACATATGTTCCAGATTGAAGCTATACTATAAATTAGAAGCAAGGGTGATAATATAGTTTGGTTACCAAGGAGGTTGTGAAGACATTGGGAAATGCTAAGGGAGAGACTTCTATGGGGAGACAGTCTTGTGATCTCCGCTGTTTTTTCTGGTGTCCCAAATCAAGCCACTCTGCATTTTGTATAGTTTTGTTGCAAGTGAGGTTTGGATTAATTTTTGTAAACGACTCTGTATTGGGTTATTTGTAGTGTGGTAGCTGGCTGAGGTGTAAACTTGTCTTCCAAGTAAGTTCCTGGAATTTTTTTGAAGAAGGAACTTGAAAGGCTAAGAAAAACTCTTGGCAGTTTGTGGGCTACCAACAACAGCTGTAAAGTTTCCTTTGTAGAGTTCTTTCAATAACTGGAATCTTAAAATCTTATTTCTCCCTCCAGTTATTTTTTTATAGTTTCCCCTCAGGGCTGCTTCACCAAGTGTCTATTGAATGTTCTGTAGGCTGTTTTTGTTTAACTCTGTTCTGGCTTCTGTGTGCCTGTGTGCATGTTTTAACTTCTTTAGGATGGTAATTCAGATGTAAATATAGTTACTTAGTATTAACTGGCTAGCTCTTAAACCAGTAATCCAAAAGTACAAGCACTTCTCTCTTACCTTGACTTTAACTTGGATGTTGAAAGTTTCTTAAACAAACCAAACCACCTGAAACCACCCCCCAGCCTTGATATTTTTGCCTTACAACCGATGCCTCTACCATCTGATAACCAAATCAGACCTTGGGTCCAAGTTGCCTTTGTAGATGTGCTCCGTGGATGATCCTGAGATTATAGAGAATTTTTAATCAAGTTGGTGGTATTTATCTGGTTAAACAACAGGCAATTATTTTGTTTAATGATGGAAAGTGTTCTTTCAATATCAGAATCTTCTAGCAGGAGTTAACACACCATAGTTGGGGCATGGCTTATGGATGGAAAGCTGTAAATGAGGCCTGCCTTATTTTCTGTGGTGTGCTGGTTGAGAGACGGGGCAAAGGCAAACCTTGAAGCATCTGAGCAACGTCTGACTCTCATTAATAGTTATTAGGGTAGTATTCCCTCTATGCATATCAGCTTAGTTTAGGCTATGCCTGAGCTATATTACTTGTCTAAAAGCTGAGCTTGAATGGAGTGACATCTCTGCAACCTTCTACTTACTCAACTTAAAGTACCTCAAAAATTTTGTATGTTAGTTATGAAAACAATGAATATTAACTAGTCTTATCTATAATACACAGTGACCTCAAAAGACAGCTTTTGCTTTGTGTCCTTTTTTTCAGTCATGCTGGTAACATGCTGTGTTTACCACCATGTGCTTGCAGGAGGTTCTCATACACATCCATGTTAAAAGAAGAATGTCTGTATTGCATTAGAATTTGAACTCTGATTTTGAGTTAGAGGTGTTATACGTTTACTGTAGGTACCATAGGTTTGGCTGTCAATAGGCAAAAAAGTAAATGTTCAACCAGAGGTAAGAGTTTATGGTTTTAAGATATTTCGTAAGTACCATACCATTCTTTTACACCTGAGTATAGTGAAAGTCCTGAAATTTTATTGCTGGTGACTGGATGCTAATCTACTTTTCCGTGTTAGTGCCACAAGCGGTCACGTAATAACAGTGTCTTTATTTAAGAGGGGTTAGACTGTGAATCAGTTCTGATTGTAAAGGAGGTTGTAGTTATCTCATCTTGGAGAGAGATCTAGTGCTCTGCCTACATGAAATGCTGTTTTTTGAAAATAATGTTGTCTTGTACTTCTGAAAGGTCTGTTCCTCAAATGGTTTGATTATAACTCTCTGTGGTTTTACTTATATAATGAGACAATAGATTAAATTATAATGTCTTTTAAGTCTGGACTGGATCTTAATGTTTCTTTTTAATTGGATAACTTTATAGCCAGATCATCTGCCATATTAATACCTGTCAGTATAAGGAGGGTTTTTTTTGTAGCTGGGAATTGTGGTAGTTGAGGTTAAAAAACAAAAACAAACCATACAAAAACCCCCAAACCACCACCACCAAAAAACAACCAAAAAAACCCCCCAACCCAAAAACCAAACATGGACAAGTTGAAGCATGGTCTGGTGATTACTTATATAAAGTGAGATCTGTAAAATTAAAACCCAAGCTATTTCATCAGTAATGTTTGGATTGCTGAATGCTGTTCTTTAAATTGCAAAGATAAAATTGGATGTTTTCCTGTTTTTCTATTGCAGGAAAAGTTCGTTGGCAAGACTTTGATCAAGATGCTTATGTTGGTGCTACCATGGTGCGATCTGGTCAGGACCCATATGCCCGCAATAAGTTCAATCAGGTAGAAAGTGACAAACTGCGAATGGACAGAAGCATTCCTGACACTAGGCATGATCAGTAAGTGCCAAACTGAGCTGTGTTTGACTTGGATTAAGTTTTTTGTATTTAGGCTTTTGAGCTGCAGGTGCTTTTCCTAAAGCAGGAGCTCTGTAGCTTTTGAAACGACAGGAAGAGTAAACTGTGGTGTGATCTTTAAACAGTGGGTTTAAACAATGAATCTTATTCAAGTTTTTCTGTTTCCATGACTTCCATTCGTGTGTATTCTATATCCAAACTGGTGCTGCATTTCAGTCTCTTTTTGTTCTCATTTAACTGATGGCTTTTCTTGGTTTCTACATCTGTAAGTCTCTTTCACTGTGCGGATGATCAAACAGTGGAGCAGGTTGCCCAGAGAGCGTGTGAAGTCCCCAGGCATAGGGATACTCAAAGCCAGATGCACAGCCTGCTGTAGCTGGCCCTGCTTTGAGCAGGGAATTTGGACTAAAAGATTTCTAGGGTCCCCTTCTGATCTCAGTCGCTCTGTGATTCTGTTCTTCTAAGTATGTGACGATTGTCAACTCCAGGCCTGAAGGAATCCATTTATGCACGCTCCAGTGAACATAGGACAGAATTATACTTCAGATGCTTAAAACTTGCTGCTTGTGCAAATTCAGGAAATCTTACACTTCAGAGTAAAGAAAAAATATTATTTTCTTGTGGGTAGGAAAGACTTTCATTTAAAAAAGGGTTTGAGTGACTTGCACTAATTTTGTTTAAGCAGAATTGGTTACCATTAAAACAACAGTTGCTCATTAGGGCTCCCATAACTTAAAGAAAAAATAACAAAAGCAGTTTGAACTTGGCTTTAAAAGCTAAGCAAGCATAGTCTCAAAGCATAAAATTAGCCAACTGTGTATAGTTAATTTGCCTAACTAATTCTGCAGTTAGGATGAACATACATTCACAGCTTTGTAGGTAGAAGAACCTGGAAGAGACACCGGAGGGAGAGAGAAAAGGAAGGTGCCTGTTTTTTCTCCATGAAGCTTTTTAATCAGAAATGGAATAGCGAAGGGGATTTATGTAAAAACTCAGACGCTTACTGTGTCACTTTCAAATCCCTTGTATAACAGCATGCATTTAGGTTCCGTTAAGCAGATTATTTGTAAATAGAGTAAAGTAAGTCTTGTATAATTTGCCATTGGTTGAACATGAAAGTGGGAAGTATCTGGTGTTTCACTTTTCCCCAAGAAATCCATTCTAACTTTTTAGACCAGGTATTCATTTCCCACAAGACCAAAGCTCAGCCACCAAATTCTAGAAGCTTCTATGATTCAGATATGCTGAATTTGGAATTTTTCTAGATATTTAATAAGCTCTGAGGGGAGGGTCTAACAGACAAATGCTCTCCTTTGAGAAGAACTTAAATAAGAGAGATGACAGGAGACATATTACAGTGGCTATGTTTGGTTTATCTGTCAGTGTTGTCATTATATGTTGACCTGCTTGTTTTGTTGTATTGGGTTTTTGTTTGTGGTTTTTTCCCTGCTAAATGGAGCTGGAAAAGATCCCTGCAATAGAGAGAGATGTCTCTGGGGAAGAGCTGTATGTGTGCTGTGATTGTTACTTACACTTTGCCATGGAACAGATTTAAGTGCCCATCAGTCTGTAAATGGTCATCTTTTTTTAAGGAAAAAATAATCAGCCAGCCATCAAAAAAAGCCAACCAACAGAAGCAATCATTCCTGCAAATTGTCCATGATGCTTTTCCTGCCATGTTGCAGTTAATTTGCCTTCTATTTTGTCAAGGGCATTCACTGCAAAAGCTGAAAAAGTCACATGAAACAGTTGTTTGGGAACTGTCCAATGGAAAGAGCAAGAGCAATAGCCACAAGAAGAAGAATATGTTTAGATCTGAGCACGTGACACTTGGAAGCATCTTATTTTCAACAAAATTGGAGGCAGCTGAGTCAAGATTAAGATCTCTTATCAAGCTGCTACAGTCTTTTTCTTTAAGAAAAGAAACCTGGACGAGGAAATAATTATTTCTGTTTAAGCAACTTTTTATTAATTGTAATGATGTGTCTAACAGACTCCTTGACTTTAAAATAGCTACACAATACTACTACTATTTAATTGCTGAAATTGTCTAGGCTGTTTTAGAAGCAGTCTCTCAGGATTCTACCTTAGATATGTAAATGTGTGTGTACTTACGCATCTCTTATGGTACACTGTTCAGTCTTTTCTGCATTGGACAAACTTTTACTAGCATCAGGTTAAGGCAAAAGCTTTCTACTTGCTTTTTTGAAAGCCTGCCAGCAGTACTAGAAAACACTTTGTTTCGCCTGTTTAAGCTGCTTGTCTTTATTTTAAGCAAAAGGGAGAAGTGAGAAACAGGCAGATGCAACAAGGAAGCAAAGAGAGTTTTTTTTTCACTCCAGCTGATGCTCACAGCTGCCACTTCCAACAGCTTTTAGAAACCTCTGGGTTTCCTTTTTGTTGCAGTCTGTTTGACATGTAACTGAGAGCTGTCTCTGTCATGGTAGATTTTGGAGATCAAGAAAGTGACTGTCACAGTCATACTGTGACACGTACTTTGAGACCTTCTGTCAGTGTAAAATAGTCTCCCAAGTGGAATGGCGGGTGAAATACTCCATGGTTTTTGTGGACCAATGTCCACCACACTTACTTTGGACCAGTGGTTTCTGATCTCTTACCTGATGTGTTGGCATGATTCTTGAGAATTACTGTTAAGTACTTTAGCTGGACTAAACCATGTTTTCTTTCTTATTCAGTAACTATTAGAAGCCTCTGACCTTACACTCAAGTTTTATTCTTAAGTAGAGAAGAGGCAAGCTTTCCTGTCTCTTTGGTACCCAGATATCTGAGGTTAATGTTCTCCTTGCACTGGTTAAAGTTGGTCTTTCTGTCAAAAAAACAAAAAAAAAATGGTTTCAACAGATTAGAAGTTTCAGAAAACTTGTTAATCATATGAACTAGTCTGGGACACAAATTTCTGCAGGAAAGAATGTACTTTTCATGTTTTAACTGGTTTTAATGACCTATGCTAAATATTAAAGGTATAGATTGAAGTTTTCAGTTCAAGTTCTATTTTATCCAAATGTATTTTCTCATTCTGCATATAAAATTAAGTGCTATAACTTGAAGAAAGTAAGTCTAATCTCCATGCCAAAAGTGTTGACATTGTTTCTTTTGTTTGAGTTTTAACTGTGGCACTATTGACACAGCAGAATAGGAGGAGGAGGACTGCTAGAGACAGTTAAAGCAGAGATTTTTGAACAGCTGAGAACAGACATACTCAGTGAAACATTCTTCTAGTTTTTTTTTGAAGTCTAAAAAAAAAAAAAATCTTAATTTCTTCCTCAGAAATGTGCAGTAGTGCTCTTCTCTTGAGTTTTCTTAAAATTGAGAGGCTTCATTGCCTTGAGTAATTCCACTCTAAGATGAGCTCTGCCTCAAGTGCTCTCCTCTGCAAAGAGATCAGTATAAGTTTAATGTGGCTGCTTTAATTATTCTAGTACAAGTGCTTCATGTGATAACTGCATGCACAGTAGGCTTGTCCTCTGTGAGCAATTTGAAAGTTAGCAGAAAAAAGAATATATTATTTGACACCATAGGCTTTGGTGTATAATAGCTAGATGTCTTGTAGCTGTCTAGGTGAATTTCCAGAAGCTCACAGTAGAGAAAGTCTAATTCTTTACTTTCTAGGAATGCGTACAGGTTTGATTTATTGCTTCAATGTTGGGCATTAGTGATGAAGCCAATCTTGTACATCCACCGTTCGAGAAAAAAAGCTAGATAAGGCGTTGCTAATCCAATACAGCAATTGCACAGTTGGCACAGGCTTTGTTTTTCCTCAGAGCAAGTGAGGTCGCTGCACCACAATAACGTGTTGTTTCATGGCAAGCACTAACGTGTGCAACGTTATGGGTGTGTTGTATTGAAAGCACTGCAGGTCCTTGGGATTCTGGAGGGTGGTCAAGGGCAAGAAGGTTTCATGGTTTATGATGCATGTTGCAGGCCTTTTATATAGGCAGAGGCCTAGTTTTAGAAGTTTAGGTAGCAATTTAACTTACCTCTTTTGCCTTAAAAGCTAGTGCGATTAATACTGCACGTAGTACAGATTTACTTGCCAAACTTGCTACAGGTGTACACTAACTGGGTTTATCCCCTCTGAAGACAACTGGACTTGTTAAAACTCTACCCCTAATATTAAATAAAGGATATGAGAAGAAATACAGCACTCCTCTATGTTACTGCATGAATGTGGATCAGTATCGTGACGTGTCAGCTGTAATGCTTTCAGCATAAACTTGATAGACAGTGCTTTCTAGTACTGTTATTTTCTAATACAATGAGAGTAGTGTCTTTAAGTTTATTGTCAGTGGTTTCAGCTGTAATGCTTTCAGCATAAACTTGATAGACAGTGCTTTCTAGTACTGTTATTTTCTAATACAATGAGAGTAGTGTCTTTTTTAGGTTTATTGCCAGTGGTTTTAAACAGTTTAATTTCATGTAGTCATGCAGGAAGTATTTTGGGATTTGCTGCTTTTTGCTTATTTTATTAATTTCAGGCTACTAGAAGTGATGAAAAATAAGTTGACATAGATGGAATATTTCATTACCTTTATGGTTTGGAAGGATGTGGTTCTGTGTTTGGCTCAGCATTGTCACAGCTAGCTTTGTTTTTCAAATTCTGAATGTTACAATCCTTAAAATCAGTTTTCTATGCTAATGAGAAGTTGTATCTATAAGTAAGAGCAGGATGCTACAGTAGCTTTAAAAATAAAGGGAGAAGTGGACACATGCCATTCTAAAGAAGAGACATACAGTAGCCTGTGAACCCGTGCATTTTTACTGAAAATATACTCATTTGCTTAGATTTATTGAATGCTTTTAAAGTAAGATAAGCGCTCTGGTTTCATACTCAGTTGCATCAAAGGTATTTACTGCATACTGCATTGATGATAGTCTGGTGACTTTTCTGAACCTGCCTTCTTGGTCTGTTGTGTACTAAGACAACTACCAAAAGTGACAAAAGAGGAGTTGATTATAATCTCACCTCATTCTTCCTGGGTGTATGTAGTAGTGTGTACACGAGTTTAGTAGCCTTCGTCGTGAAGCAATTGTCTGTCTGCTAAGCCTGGGATGTAAATATTATGTTGTCTTTCAGGTGTCAGCGGAAACAATGGCGGATAGATTTGCCAGCCACTAGTGTGGTAATCACCTTTCACAATGAGGCAAGATCTGCTTTGCTTCGAACTGTTGTCAGGTATACCTAAGAGACCTTGATTTTTTTTCCCTAAAGGCCATTAATTTGTGTTAGATAATGGCTTATGATAAGGAAAAGAAATAACAATCCTTTATGCTTTTCTGAACCATTTGCAGAGGGAGATGAGTCTTAATTTCATCGATCCCTCCAGTTCTTACGTTCTGAAATAGTGATGTTGGCTATATAACTAGTTTTAAGAAAGTTTGGGAAGATGGATTCTCAGGCAATGTTTGACCTGAAGATATCTGCAAAACTTCCATGTTATAAGTTGTCTAATGCACTGATTCCTGGAGGCTGGAATTTGGGGGGTTGGGGATGGGTGGGGAGGGACACAGTTCTACGTGTGCCTCTCTTCGCAAACACTTTCTATAAGAATAAGCCAATAGCTGTTGCGGAAGATAGCATCCTGGGCTAGGTTCTACTGTGATTTAACAAAGTAACTGCTTTTATGACATTATTACTGAAAATTAAGACTGCTTAGCATTTAATGCTTTTTTTTGTATGTTTCAGTGTCCTTAAAAAAAGCCCATCACATCTTATTAAAGAAATCATACTGGTGGATGACTACAGTAATGATTGTAAGTATTTTTACAGGGTCCTAACTTTATTTTGTTTATTCTAGCAAGACTTTCTGTAGATGCTAGTAGGTGACTTGGTTGAGAATAGGTCCCATGACTAGGAGTTTGCAGAGACTGATTCAAAACCAGGTATTAATTTTTTCACATCTGTCGTGGAAATGTAGAGAGTTCTGATAAATACTTCAGGTATATTTTATTACTTCCTGTTAGCTGAAAGAGCAGAGTGTATAGTTGAAAACAGCCTTTTCATAGTATGTTATCTGATGTAAAAATAAAATCCTTGGTGCTTTCACCAAATATTTTTGTAGCACTGCTTTAAATGAATGCTGGTCTCCAGTCTCTTGGTAAAATTCTTACTGAATCTAAAATAAGTCAAGGTACCAGCGTATCACGATTCAAACCTGAACAATTGAAATGGACTTCTGAGTAACATTTCTTAAAGGAATTTGATGTCTATACTCGCTTTGCTAGTTTATAGCTACTTTAGGATAGGCTTAAGCCTTAATGTTGGTTAAAAAAATGAGCTTTCTTATCTGTAAAGAAAACAGTTTATGTAACCTTATAAAAGTTTTTTTTTTTCTTATGCAATGTAGAAACTGTCTGAAGTAAACAAAAACAATATAGTTAAATAAAAATATTTCAAGAGTATAAAATTAAATCAGCTTTAAATAACATAATGAGGGTAGTAATTTCTTAGCCTGGTAACTTTGCTTTATTTCTGGTGAGATAATTAGGTATTTTTTTGTGCATATATCTTATATTTAACTGTTTATGACTATAAACATTTTCCACTACAAAGCTTTTCTTTTAATTTAAAGACAGCCTCTGATGGTATACAGTGTTGGATATCAAACTGATTCTCATCACTTGATTTTTTATTTATTTTTTTTTTTTTATTTTTTTAAAGCTGAGGATGGTGCTCTTTTGGGAAAAATTGAAAAAGTGCGGGTTCTTCGAAATGATCGCCGAGAAGGTAGGCTTCATCTGGGGGGAGGAAGATACAAATTCCACTGTGCTGCCTTATCTTGTTAATCTTCAAGTCTTTTAAGGGAATATTCTGCTATGTGTTCCATATTGGAAGGGGGATTTTCACTTTATAAGTCAACTTACTAGTGGAAAGAATAAAAACAAATGCATTTGTTCAAGTTAAAACAGTAATTGTGGCTAATTCGATATTGTTGTGTGGACTTCCCATTGTTGGCTTTCACAGTGAAAGCTGACTTGAGAAATTATCTTTTGCCCCCGACCTCTCCTTTCTCTTAATGTACGTAGTTAAGCTGCTCCTGTTGTACATAAGGTCTCACTGTAAACTGTATGAATGTTTGAAATGATCCAGCTTAAAAATAGCTGCCTCTTTTCTGGTTCCTTTACTAGAGATCTTTTTGAGGATCCAGCTCGTGGGCAGCCCAGCAAACAGTTTGTTTTGGCAGACTTGAGAGGGTTTGAGCAGCCAGGAAGGCCAGGACCATGTATGCCAGTTTTACTGAAGCCAGTGTGCCATGTAACAAACTTGTCTTACATTTTTATCATCTTCTTTATTGCTTTGTAAGTTATGGTCTCATATCACTGAGCCCTTCAGTCAGCAGTTTCCTGGCTATGGAGCTTAAAGTATTAGATACAGCTGTTTGAAGTAATAACTGAGAGTTGACAGTTGAAATAGCTGACTGAATTAGCAGATATGCACTTGTTTATTTTTTATGAGCACTGTATCTTCTAGGCTGCCAGCCTGGCCTGAGGAGCAGCTAGAATCATTAGGTTGTCAGAAAGTGGAGATGAGATGAAACCTGTGTTGTCCCATAATTAAAGTTATTGCAAACTGATGAGTTCTTAGTGTTTAAATATTTCATTTGGAGTATACTTGTGAACAAAGGCTTGTTAGGAAAGCAGGCTTTCTATGGTTGCAGGGTTCTGAGTAAGTTAATGTCATTTTTCTGATCAGTACAGCACTTAAAGATGAAGATAATAGTAATGGAAAAAACAGAATGAAGTAACACTTTTCTGGTTCTTATTTTTCAGTAATTATAAATAATAACTTTGTACTGCATATAGAGATTCACACTTAAAAATATGCATCAGTATATCTGAAAATGAAACATGATTTGAGAAATCTTTTACTATGTCAGAAAAGAACAACTATTTGCAGATTGAAGGCACAGTACCAGTTTACTTGGTATTTTTGTGAGATTAAGATTAAATTATTATCCATGGGATATACTGTACTGTTCATCCAGTTTTGTCTAGGCATCCATATGTGCAACCAGGTGATAACCTTTTAAATTAAAATACTGTAAAGTTCAATTTGATTGCTGACTTGCTATGCTTGAGTTTGATAGTCGCTTTGCTTTTCATTTTCAAGTGTAGGGTGATACTGATATCTCAGACAGATACAAACTGAAGTTTAGGAGAATCAGTAAAATCAACCAGTCTGTAGGATGCTAGGAATAACACAGTAGTAAGAACAACAGAGGAAAGCAGTGTGATTTGAAACAAAAACTAAAACAAAGGGATGGTGTCTGTGGAGGGGATGACACTGACTGCCTTGCTTTCAGGAATAAGTGATAGTAGCTTTTAGTCTTATCTGTAGGAGCAGAGTTTATGGGAACGTAAGTGTTTTGAAGGGTGTGGTAGTCTACAGAATAAATGTTCAGTGGAACCTTCTTAACACTTTCTGTTGTAAGGCTGAATGTGACTGTAGAGGACTCAATGACCCAAGTGGTCACCTCCATTATTTTTTGCCCCTAAATGTGAAATTAGAAATGCTGTTGTGTGCTTTCTATGGAAATAGAGCAAGACAGTAGATTCTATAAGAATGTAAGTTGGAAATAATAAGCACTAGAAGGAGGAATTTCAAAAATAAATATAGCCAGTGCTTGAGGAATGGTTTGATGTGGAAGAACTGAACAGAAAGAGGTTCAAAGGCCGGAAGTAGGGTGATGACATGAAAACAGTGAGGTTTAGTTAGCTGCTTATATGCCATGGATAAGATGTAGGTATGCGCTGTGCTGATGCTTTCCGACAATACTTTCTACATCAGTGAAGTGCTTGCATTTCCGGTAAGAGAGAGTATGAGGATCTTGATGAGGCTGTTGCCGAGTGCTGGACAGAGCAAACAAGCTTTTCCTCTTAAGCATCTTGAATTCTGTTTGAAAGAATCATATTTTGCGGATTTATTTTGTAAAGGGAATAGAAAGAAATGGGGTTGACTCTCTTATAATGTTTCAGTGGGTGAGGAAGGAGAGCAGGCAGAACAGAACAGGTTCTTGGGGAACAATGTAGAAAAAAAAGTAATTACTTGGCTTTGGCCTTGAGTGATAAAGAAATCAACAAATTTTAAATAGTAATAGAGAAAAGTAGGGAGGAAAGTTGCAAAGGAATGAGAGGAAGCTTGCTATTTTTTTGTACTGAAGTACATGATGGGAAGTTCTGGTGTGTGTGTGTATATATAGCAAGGGACTTTAAGGAAGGGTGAGGTCATCCAACGAACAAATATTAGAAGGAAGGAAAGAAAGAGGGTAGATCAGTGAGGGGATCTGTTTAATTGTGGTGTAGAGAAGAGCAGAACCTTTTGGCTTTACCAGAAGTTTCTTAAAGAAATGTTTTCAAGATAAGATTTAAAAAAAGCCAAAGCCCAAACAAACTACAAAACAAGAGAATTGCAAGAAACACAGGGGAAAGACAGTTGAGAGGGGTGGGGGGTAATGCTCTCAGATATACACGAATGAAGGGTGGTTATTTCTGGAAGAAGTTGATAGAAGAATGGGCAGTCTGTGGTGGGAACTAAGATATGGAGGTGGCAAAAAGGTGGGGAGGATAAGTTAAGTGTATCTTCCTCAGTTCTGTCATAGAACTGTAGGAAAGGTGTTTGTTTTCAGGACTGATCCTGAGTAATTTTTATTGGTATAAATACCATTTACTGTAATACAGACCCAGCTCTACTTGTGTATTACTTTTTTTTTTTTAATAAGGTACTTTAATTCTTCTGTTTAAATCAGAGTGAAACGTGTAGACAGGGGTGCAGTAGGCTGGAAGCTTGCAGGCTGTTTGGTATGAAGTTATTTCACCAAATTGTTAACTAGCATCTCATTTTGATAATGGAACTTCTGTGTTTGTTCTGTTTGAGTTAGAGTAATTTAATTCATGACTAACTTGGAATGCAGTAGTTTCTCACTACTGTTGATTATTTTCCTCAGTAAGTACTT
Organism: Podiceps cristatus; assembly: GCA_000699545.1. Lineage (NCBI taxonomy): Eukaryota > Metazoa > Chordata > Aves > Podicipediformes > Podicipedidae > Podiceps > Podiceps cristatus. Next base: position 1,894 of record JMFS01068648.1, on the reverse strand, counting down.
AAAACTTTTTGTCTTAATTTCTCAGGCTTGATGCGCTCCCGTGTCAGAGGGGCAGATGCAGCACAAGCAAAAGTGCTGACCTTCCTGGATAGTCACTGTGAATGCAATGAACACTGGCTGGAACCGCTTTTGGAAAGAGTAGCTGAGGTTAGTAAAGAGTTCTTGTAAAGTAATTTCCTGAAGGAGTAGTTTTTAAATTTTAAAGCCATCTGGTTTATACTACATTAATTTTATGCATTTTTAAGGATTTTTTTTTCTCTGAAGTGAGATGATGGATATGATCAGAGTGTTCAGTGATTAAAACCCACTTTTTGTTCATTTAATCTGGGAACACAGGAATATAAAATGTGAATATTTATTATTGTCTTTACAAGCAATTCAAATATATGCTTCTTTGGTTCTTTAGGGACCTCCTCAGTAAGTGCTGAAAACTGTAGAGCAAAGTGTAGCTCTCATCAACCAATCTTGTCTCAATGTAATTCAGTTTACCTGAGTATTTATGCCTCATTAAGATTCAGTGTGATACAGGAGAGAGGTTGAGCTGTGAGACCTTGATTTCATGAAAATTAGCAGGGACTGCGGGCTCTCAGCTTCTATGAAAATGATGCTTAGTCTGTGTCCCGGAAAAGCAATTGAGAAGATTGAGAATTGAAAGTATACTTCTTTCTCCAGGGGTTGGTTATACTTGTTAACTTGCTCTGGAGGAACTCAGTTAAAGTGGAAAGTGAATCAAGCATGATCCCAAAAAGCACTGGGGAACACTGAAAACAACAGGGTTTTTCTTCTTTCTTAATTGCATTTCCTTTCTGGTTAACTCCCCTTCCTGGAAAGGCTTTCTTTTAAAATACTCCTGGTCAAAATGGTTTTGCTAAGTTACCGTGTCTTCTTAATGCCCAGTTCTTTGCTTATCCTTCCTACACTTCTCTTGCATTTTCCCTCGAGAAGGGGATGGAGACAGGGGGGGAGGAAGTAAAGCCCATATACTCAATATGCCAGTGGAGAAGCTATCAATTGTATCAATTGATGACTGATTTTTCTTTCTTCTGTTTGATTCTGTCATGGTTTACTGTGTATTCCAGAAATGCTATAAGCTGTCTAAGACATATCAGCAGTTAAAATCCTATTTTGGAGTAGAAATAACTTCAATCAGCTCAAACATGGACCCTATTAAAGTACTTAGAGCCTACAAAGCTCCTGAGCATGAGAAACACAGCTCTTCTGTTTTTGTGCCTGTGTGTAAAGCATTGCAGCCTCAGAAAGGTTGGGGGAATTTCTCTGTAATTACTAGGAAAATAAACTTGAAGGTATTAAATATATCTCAAGGAACTGGAGAATGCATGCAGCTGAAGCATTAATAGATTCTAGGGTGCAGGAACTGTTTTCAAGCCTTTTTGTGTAAATGGTTTGAAGCATCTACCTGTTTAAGAAATCAGAAGAGAAATGGTAGTTTTGGTCAACAAACCCATGCTTTTGGTAAGACAGGTATTTTGCCATTTACCGTTTTCCTTGTTTATGACTTCTTTTCAGGGCATACTCATTTAGCTTTCTGGAGCTGATATGGCATATGAACAAGTGATAATGATAACAGAATGTAAAACCTCTTACTAAATTGCTGACCATTTTGTGAAAACGCAGCGTTACATGTGGTGTACTTGGTGGGAGAAACTGGTGCATGTTTTGCTACTTTTTAGCAGCACATGAATTATTAGATCCTTGAAAACTTGTTCCTCACAGTTGTCACCATGATACACACTAATCATGTGTGCCATTAAATAGTCTTCAGCTGTATGGGTACGTTTTTCCATTCCTAAAAGCTTGATGTATCATTAAGTAAATAATTGATGTGAAATTCCAGTTTGCTTTCATCTGTATTTTTTTAACTAATATATATTTA
>JMFS01068646.1:0-10783 GCA_000699545.1 Podiceps cristatus | reverse complement strand
CCCCCCATTTGGATGAGTAAACTGATGCCTATTAATCTATATCACCAAATTAAATCTGCTGTATTTTATGTAAATATACTCTGTGTTCACCGATTTCATTGCTTTCTCTGACCTTCTCCCTTCTCCCTCTTATGCTAGGGAAGGAAGGTTTTGGATAAATTGTATGAGCTACAGATACATTTTACAGTCTTGAAAGGATTTACAGGTGCAGAGAGGGTCGCATCAAGATGTCAAATTGTTAATAAAGCTGCAGAAATTTTTCTTAAAACTGGCAGTTTGGAGGGAGCAACATGGGTTTTGAGAGGTAAGCTTGTCTTATAAAAACTGTTTTCACTCAAATTTGAACACTCCTATGACAGATTTCAGATAAAAGCTGGTCTATGTTATTAAATAAAGTTAATAATACTGGGAAAACAAACATAAAATGTGATGCATCTTACTGGTTAGTATTCTTCTTGATGTTTATAAGAAATATTATGACTAATAACATTTTTTTCAGAAAAGTTTTCACAGTGGTCTGCCACCAACACCATTCTACTCAAAAGCCTACCATAACAAGGGAGGGGTGCAGCTTGGAAAGTGACCCCGCCCCAAGTAGATTTCCTTTGTGCCAGGTGATATTCACTGTCAAAAAAAATTCAGGCTTGGGTTAATGCAGTTTTTCTTTACCCCTCACAGTATCCACATTTAGTAAAATAGCTTTAGAATAGCACCAAATTTCTGCAGTTAAATAATGCATAATTATTGGGTTTTTTTGAATTCTGATCTGCTGAAGAGAAGAAACTCAGAAGTATAAACAAGAAAATATGTTCTGTAAAGTAATATTGGGGATCTAAAATTTACTATTCAATTTTATATATGTACGTAGATATACACATATTTATATACATATGTATTAGTATATGCCACTGACATTCTGTTTTACTACCATGATATTTCATAAACAGTTATTTACAATACAGAGGTTCAGAGAGTCCATCAGAGAAGTATTGGTGACAAGGAACAAATTATTAATAACTAGAACTGCATTTTCTGTGAAATTACAAATTTTTTCTGCTACATTTTACGGTATATTCTTAATGGCCAAAAGTCTCAACATCCATCAGTTTCATTTCATAGAAATAACACTGCACTGTTGTTTGCCACAGAGTCAGAGTGGACCACAAATGCACCATTATGGCCCTGTGATAAAACGGACCTCCTCAATCGACATAATCTGTTATGTTCACTAGTTCACAAATATTTGAGGAGGAGTTTATACAGGCAGGCATTTGAAGTTTTGCAGAATTTACCAGGTTTCCAAAATTGTTCTGGTAAGTAAAGAAAGGTACTCTGTTAACAGCTAAGAATTTAACACATGATTCTGTACTGTTCTTTTTGTTTGTTTTCTGGCTAAAAATTGTTGAGGAAGTAAGATAGTTTTAGACAAAAACTTTTTTTTTTCCCCCAGAGAGTGTAGTGTCAGTTAAAATATATATTGTACTTTGCAGCTCTTGCCACACATGCACACACACACATGGTTTATACATCTGTCCCCTTTTTTCAGTTGGTTCAGTTACATAGGGCAACAAGAAAGACACACTGAATTTTTAAAGATCATACACAGTCTATGCAATAAGATAAATTGGGGATATCATTGGGGCAATTCATTTTATCTTCACTTCAGATGAATGTATTGGGTTTTTTCTGTGACTGAGCTAGCTAACCTAGGCTTCTTTAACATGCCAGGTTAAGAACTGAGTGCTCTTTTGGGCTCAGTTTATTATCTGAAAAATTTTTGATGGGTACTTCAAGATAAGGTTCATAGATACTTAAGCTCACTGAGGAAACCTCAGCTGATTCCTCTGTGTAGGTCTCAGTCCTGTTGCCAGTGTGTGCTTTTAGGTATGTTAGTAGAGCTTAGTTGAAAGACCGGCTACTTAGAGAATCCTAGAAAAATCTAGTCCATTGAGGCATGAGGTGGATACTTGGCTGCTCAGTCCCACCAAGAAGGGGACAGCTGAGAGGAAGCAGACAGTTTCAAGTAAGACTGGGAGCAGAACTTGAAGCACTGAGGTGATTTTTACTGGTGCTGATTTTATGTCTGAGAGACCAGGTGAAGATTGTATTGATAGGGTTGGGGAAGGGAATATATATTTATCTGATCCTATTGGTTTTGGCAGCAAATTATTACTTGGACCTTAACACTGCTCTTTCACAACATGAATGAACTAGCTGTATGAAAAGACTTTTGATGAATAAAGCATTATCATAAGTTATCTCAAACCTTGTTCCATATTGCTGATGGAAGCAAAAGTCCCAATTTAGGTGCTGATTGAGAAATGATTCTTTAATATTAGATTTGCATTTGACTTAATTCAGTAGTTAATATTCTTCATTTCATTTCAGATACTGTAGATGTTTCTCAGTACAGCTGCCTTTTTAACAAGCTGATAAATGCCTGTTTTGAGAGCAAGAACCTCGGAGTCTCATCTTCTGCAGTAGACTTCATGCTTTCAAAAAATATAGCTATTGATTTTTTTTTACTTAGAGGATTAATTACAGCTTTGGGAAGAAGTTCTTTGTGGTCTAAAGCTAGGACCTATTACAAAAGTAAGTTGCTTCTTAAACAATATCCTTCCCTTATGTTCTTTGGATAACGTATGATCATAACAGCTCAGTATGTTGGGGAGAAATGGATAAGAGTATATTCTGTAAGAAGGAAACTGTACTTTCTGTGTCGCTATCAGGAATTTATTGGTAACCAAAATGTTTATTGGGAAACAGTGACAGTTGAAAACATGAATCAGTGCATACTACCTGGAATGAAATAAATGTAATTCTGAAAAAAAATATTTTTTCATGTTCAATTTCAGAATTTCAAAAATGTCTGAAACTACTTTTTAGCCTGAAATAGCTTTTTCATTTAGACAAATTAGTTTTCTTTATACTTTTGTTTAGAGCTGTGGTGGTAAAATTATATTAAAATATATTTAAGATTTGAGAGGTCTGGCTAAGAAGTTTATCCTAACTAAAAGAAAATTCCTTTCAGCTAAAAGCTAACAGTCTGTGATTGTTTTCAGCTCCCCACCTCTGAGCCAAGGTAATACTGGGTGTGCCACTCCTATAGGGTCCACCAAGAGCCATCCCTCCATATTGTCACATTATGTGCTGTTTGATTCCATCTTAGAATTGTAGCAGTTAGCAAGCTACTTAAGGTGTTCGTCCCTCCTGGGATGGATATTTGGCTTTGTTAACATTGGAATGATTGGTTTTCCTCACTTCCTGCCCTCCCCACCCCTCCCCCCAAAAAAAAAAAAAAAAAAAAAAAAAAAAAAAAAAAAAAAAAAAGCTATATAGGCTAGGTCTCTGGGATCACTTGGTAGAAGTCAGGGGAATAAAGGGGGAGATGCTGTTCAAATGTCCTCTCGCTGTGCTCATAGTTAATAAAGCTTCTGTCTGACCTGTCCTAAATTGTACTTACATTATTATGCACTTCAAGTCCACAGACAGGGCTTTTTAATCATTACTGATAATACTCATGGATAAAAACAACATTTTGCAACAGTGAATATTATGAGTGAATACTACTTCCTGTGTTCTCAAATCAGGCCCTCTCACCGGTGGAATAGTAAAATCCATTAAGTGTTTGATGGGGTTTTTTTGCCATGTTCTTAGCTACATACCAAAGAAAACAGGTCTATGTTCATATTGGTAATCCTCATCCTTACGTTTCTGCATTTGCTCTCAGGTGCTTTACAACTGGGTTGCTACCCTCCACTGCAGGGAAATTTGTATCACAAACTTTTGAGGATTCCATCTTACCTGTCTGAAGTTGAGATGCTGTTGGCCATTGAAATTTTTCTTGTTTCACATGCCAGTAATATTCAAAGTCCATTGGCTACTAGTCAGACTCTTCAGATAATACTGAAAAGGTTTGTTGTCAGATACATACCATTTTGATTGTGTTTATCCATGTGATCATGTAATCACTGAGAGATCTTATTTTCCATTGGCTGCGAAAGGGAATGCTTGGTTTTAAACCTGGTTTAAATCCTTGTTTCTAAACTAGATATAGAACAGTAAATGTTTGGGGGTTTTTGGAGGGCATTTTGGGTTGGTTTATTTTTTTTTATATGTATGTAGCAGAGACGTAATTGTTGCAGAGTGATACTGGCCTGTGTTCCTTGACTGAATGTGTCTACTGCAGTCAGAGTGTACTGTATTTTCAAAAATGGGATAGCTTACTATCTTGGTGTATAGATTCTTGTGTGATGATTAAGCAGTGGAGTAGAAGAGCAGTCAAAATGTTACTCCTTTCAAAAACCAACTCTTAACATTTCTTGACTGCTTTTAGGAAAGCCATTTTACTTGATTCTCTTCATAGGGGATATCTCAGTATTAAATTTGTTACTTTTTTTTCCCTTTCTGTGAGACTTGATACCTTCAGATAAAAATTGTGGTTTGGTGCTTTTTCCCTTTGTCCATAAACCACCAAACACTGTCACTAGAATATACCTGTAATTTATTTTTCAAGACCCCATTTACTCTGAGATTGACTGGCTCAGCCTCAAAATGTGAACAGAAAAGCTACATTTGTTAAGAAGGACAAATAGGGGCATCTCAAACTGGAGCACTGTGTTTTCCTTCCTCTCTACCCTTCCCAAGAAAGACATCTTTTAATTTTGTTCTTTTGATAAATGAGAAGTGTTTTATCTCGTTTTCATGTGTATGCTATTGTACCTCTGCTTGTTTGCTTAAAGAGTAAGTTCTGCTCTTGCAAAAATGTAGGCACATCCTTATTCTGAAAGTGATTGCATGCCAAAAATGAGTAATCATTTTGGATTCAAGCACGTACGTAAATTCTTGCTATATCCAGTTCATAAATAGGTTCACATTCCTTTACTGAATTGTCCAGCCCAGAGTCAAACATTTCTTCACTAAACATGCTATGAATATTGCACACCTACCTTGCATTGGCGTTAAATTGTAACACTTTTCCTTAGTGTAAAATATGTTGTAAAGATAACTTCTCTAATTTTTTAATTCTTCAGCATAATCAGCTAATATTTGTCTAGAAATTAATGTAATCTATTGTAAGTGAAGTGAACACAAAGTATTACTTTAATGTTTTTGTAATCTCGTTGCCGGTATAAAGCATCAGGCAAGTGATACAGGGCCTGTACGGTAATAATTTCGTATTTCTGAAAATTTGCTTACAGATGTGAAGATCAGACGGTTCAGAATAACAGTGACTATCAGGCAGCAGTGGAGAGACTGATCCTGGCTGCTCGTATATCTGATCCAAAGCTTTTTCTTAAGCATATGACAATGAATGTTAATATGGAAGAAGTTTACAGTTTGGAGCTTTCATCTGCTCTAAAATGGCTTCAGGAGAATATGAAGTGGGCTGGGAAGGTCTGGCTGTTTCAGTAGTCACTAAAAAGTAAAGACTCTTCTGGTTACTAATGGTTAAAGCAAACATTGTTGAAAATAAATTAATAAAGGCAGTTCCCACTGTGTTCAGACTGTGCCTTACAGATTTACAGCAAGGCTTCAAACTCAAGTTGTGTTTTTAAATACTTCTATTGATGATAATGCAGATGATAGCACAGAAAGAGTAATTTTTTTCCAAACTGTATAGATTGTCACATAGATGTTTTGTAATGGCATCATTAGATAATGAGGAAGCTGCCGCCTCAGAACCTACATTCTCCTTTTTCACAGAAAATCTAGCACTGTTATTCTTCTCCCAGCAGGCAATAGTATGTCATTGCATCAATTGAATGTGTCTACTGTTTTTGAGTGAGACTTTTTCCACATTTCTTCATAGTCTGTAGAAGTAATACATGTTTCTTTTTGTCTTCCTCACAGTATCTTGTGAGGATATGGTCACTCCAAAAACCCAGTAAAAAGCACTGAGAATAAAATAACCTGAAAAACACTTACCACATGAGACACGCCTGACTTAGGATACCTTCCTTCACAGAACTGAGAGTCTACACAAGTGGCTCACAGTTGAAGGTTTAGTTGCATCTTGATAGTAACTTGTACATGGCTTCACATTTGTATATATACATACTTCACTGAAAAGGAAAACTTGCTTTCTCCCTTGATGATGCTCTTGGAGGGAAGTGGTTTTGCCCATTTTTTAGTTTCTGACAACTGCATGATGAGAGGGAGGCTTCTAGCAAGGTGGTTCTAGCATTCCTGGTTCTTCAGGAATTTTTTTTTTTCCACCTGCAAATCCTGAATCAGATTTGGAGCATGAATTGCTTAAGTCACACTTCATCTACTGATCTGCAACCTGAGTAAGAAGGACCAAACATTTCATATGAGGAAACTCTCATAACAAATCAATGGGACCTCTGTCAAAGTTGATACTTGCCTGAGTTCCCTGCTTCTGTAGTGTTAGTTTAGATCTCCAGTACCAACCTTAACAAACGTGGCAATAATACAGTTCTTTTGGTCCTGCTCTCCTTCCCCATTAAAGCTTTTTGTGCTGAAGATTTCTGCTCTATTGGGTGTAGAAGTTCATGGGGTTTTTAAGGCTGTTCCATCATAAGTGATGATTACAGTGGTGGCATAAGCCCTCAATGTTTAAAAATCTTTCCTTCCTTTGGGGCAGCATGAGCCTCTTCCCACTTCTAGCAGCATTATTACAGGTGTCATTTGTGCCTCTGAATCATGAAAGTCATCATAATCTTAGCACCAGATGGTTGCAGAGGGTTTTAGAGGGCTGTCGGTGTTTCTTTCTTTGGGGGGGTTGCCACTCTGATCAACAGCTGTTAGATTCCTGACCCTCTTCAGGGTCAGGCCCTCTTCTGGGTCAGGTCCTGACCCTTTTTGATACCACTGCTCACCCAGTCTGTCTAGGAGTTTGCTATTGGAAGAGGGGATTGAATCTGATGACCGCCAAGATCACTGCCTTCCGCCTGTGCCACCTGTACAGAAAAATGCAGGAATAGAGGCTCTTGTGTTTTAGTGGGGTCTCATTCTTCTGTAGGGATCTCATCTGCTTTCCTTCTAAACAATGGTAGATTCAGTATTAGCAACCAGATGGCATTTCTTTAAAAGCCCCTTAACCTCAAAATTTCTCTTAAAGAACACTTGGCACTAGTTCAAACAGACTTAGGGTTCCACCACTTGGTATTCGCCAAGGTGGCTCTGCCATTTCCTGGTCAAATCCAGTAGCATTCTGCTGCTTTTGTTTCCCGGTGGCTGAAAGACTGGGGAAGAAGCGGTCAGGTTTCAAACGAGATCTAGACTGATGCACTTCCACACACGCCAGCGTTAGTGGCAAGAGCAATTTTGGAAGGCTTCAACAAAGTGAAACTGGCAGTGTAGTCAGCAGTGAGAAACCAAGTTATTTTTTGCTAATTACTTTTTGTAAGATCCTTTGTAGCTTAATCTTCCTTGGAATTAGACAGAGGCTATCTGAACCCCAGCTAAATCCCCCATTTCTGTAAGCAGTACCGGATGTGGCTAATACTGTGTTTGAGAGACGCAGAAAGGCAAAATACTCTTAGTAATCTGCATGGCTTCAAAGCTTGGGATCTTCTAGAGACAGTATTATTTTTTCCATTATAGGCAACCTTGAATTTTCACACAGATCATCCCCAGAAAAAAAAAAAAAAAAAAATCCAACTGTTGCTTTATTTTTCAGACAGAGGTTAATCATTGACCTTCTAGCTTAACTTGGAACCATGTAAAATTTGTGCAATGTTTTGGCTCCATCTCCCGAGTATCATCTTCAGCTGATAAGACGCCATCTCAGTTGTGTTTTATATTAACAAGCAAAGCAAGCTCCACACATCATTGCTCAGAAGTTTTGTTACTACTGGTGCATCTGGTGTTTCTGTCAGTATAGTGTTTCTCCCTATCAAAGTGATAAACTAGTAGGCAATGTAAACAGCATTACTGGTTTAAGTGCTGTATTTCACACTTTTGTACTGTCTGGGTTCACTTGAAATACCACACAAATCTGGTCATTTTGATGTGTATCAGAATGCCGGAAAGGTTTATTGAGCAGTGTTCCCAATACCATTTGGTGACAGAAATTCCATGTACTAGACAGGACAAAACTCTGATGTGGAATGGAAATGAGCCTGGAAAGATGGAAAAAATATTCCAAAGAATGAAGTTAAATACAACAGAGACAATGCAGTTTTGCAGGACCAGCCGCTCAATAGACAGTATCCATATTTTTGCTTTTTTCCCAGGTATAAGTTACTGTTTCTTAGTAGCTGAAAGAACTTTTGTGTTTGAGATTAAGCAAGTTTGTTTGATATTTTTATTTTTTCACATAGGAAATAAAATACATGTTTACCTGTTTGCAGACAGAGACAGAAAAATGTGCAAAAAAGTTTTCCTGTGCTGTGCTAGGTAGCTGGGTCTAGACAATGCTGTGCTGTTTCAGTGTGTTGTTAGATGCATGAAAAATTCCCTTTGTAAAAATCTTTCTTCAGTTTTCATTGAGTACTGGGTGTGCACTTGGGAAGATTACTTTTGTTAGGTATGGACAGTTTCTTGTAACTAATGTTGTTTGAAAAACTTACTGCAATTTTATTTCAAAGCGTTGATAGTTTTCAGGGTTTCTTAGCCCACATTAGGGACGGAGGTGAGAAACTGGAAATAGAAGCTTGATAATTTTACAGTGTTTTATAAAGAGCAATTGGGGGGGGATCATTTTGGAGGAGTTGTTAAGATGTTAATAAACATTGGTTTTTACTCTTTATGTGAAGTACCCAAAATATCTGTGAGTCAGTATTGTCATTATTTAATTCTGTTCAGATCCCTGTAATTAATATTCTTAGGTATGCAGGATAGGCAAATGGGAAAGTAGCCGTGGAGAGTTCAGTATCTCATAACGACTACAAGAATCTTGAGTATGATGTGCTGCATGAGGAGGTTAAGAATGTGTGAAATCAGTCAAACTATGCAGGTTTTCACCACACCATAGCACATAATGTAGCAAATGTTCATGAGTAAATTGGGCTGAAACTCCCAGCTGCGGACAATAAAGAGCAATTGTTTTAAGTGCCAGCTCAAGTGGAGGCTACAGCTCAGCCTATGGGCTGTGCTCCGTTTGCTGAAGAACTCTAACGGATGTTAGGGCGAGTTTCACATGAGGAGAAATAGTAAAATTAAATGTCCCTGGTGTAGTAATCGAACTTTTAATTACCATAATCTTAATGCCATACTCCTCAGCTTAGTAAAATATGACCACATTAAGAGTGATTACTTGTTTCCTTTTTTGTCCTTTTACATTTTCCAGATACATCTTGTCTCTTTGCGAGTTCTCTTGTTGTGTTTTGGTTTTTTGCAAATCCCAGGTCTACGTTTTTCAGTCTTAACCCCTTCTGCATAACTCTCTTCTAAAATAACTACTAAAAAAAATTAATCCTGACATCATTGGCCTCAGAGCTTCTGTGCCATTGTGTGTGATGGGAGTGGAGAGACTGATGCCACTTTTTGACCATCTGCAGTCCGAGGACCAGAACAGAAACAAAGGAGCAAGGAGAAAATGGCTCAGTTGCTGCTTGTAGCAACTTTATTGTGACACTTAAAATTCTCCTGTCACAGGACAAGAGGCAGTCAAAATACAGACTTTTTCAGATGTTAATTTTATCTGGTATAAAACAAGTTTTCCTTTCGGAAAGGTCTGTGCTGCTCTTGCTGAGCCAGTGGGATGTATCCTGGGAACTGATGGGGAGTAACGAGACCAGATAAACCCACACTACTACTCTCATGCAATATTGTGGTGATATTCGTGAGCAGTTAAGTGTTGAGACCTTCAGCTAAAAAGTAGGAATTCATTCCTGCGTTTGGGGGGGCAGGTTGTGCTGGCTCTATTTGAAAATACATATCCCGTGCAATGGAGCTGGTATCCAGCAGTCACCTGCTGATTACCTCTCCCAGTTTTTTAACTCAGTGAGGAATAAAATAGAAGTCCCGGGTGAAATGAACAGCACACTTTTCTGTTGAATCAATTAAATTTATTTTCCCATCTGCATAATTATGCAACCAATTTGCTTACATAACTGATGGTTTCTATCAGGAGGCAAAAACCATGCTGCACATTATGGAAATTATGCAAATCCCCCAAGGGCTGGGAGAGTGTTAACTTGATTTAAAGCTTCACTGAACTACAGATAGTTCCTAAACCCTGTCGGTCCTCTTTTTAACCTTTTCTGTCTGGAAATGCAAATAACTCCAATCTGTAACAGTAAATCTCTGTTCTTAAACTCGTCAGAGGTTTTGCTTGTCTCTGCATCAGCTCCTTCTTGACACCAGCTACCTTGGAAGAAAAACAGATTATAAATGTACGTTTACATCAAGCATTAGGAACGGCAGGAAAAGAGCTTTTTCTTTTCCCCTTGGGACTGCAGAGCCCACGGTTTGTTCTCAGCCCACTTGGTGGCTTCTTTCTGCAGAACAAAGGAAAGCGAGTACCCGGGTAAGCCCTTCCCTCCCTTCGCAGAAGAGCAGCGCTTTCTTGTCAGGGATGTCGGGGATTTCCCTTCTGTGTCCCCAGGTAACAACTGTGGACGTACCCTGCTCCGAGCAGCAGCCGTCCCGGGCAGGGTGGGCACCGCCTCCCCGCAGCTGTGTCACAGGCCTTCGGGAAGCGCCTGCCGTGCCAGCGCCAGACTGACGAGACGGGGTGCAGTCTGTAACCCAGAGCAGCAGCAACGCGCAAAGCAGCACGTCAATGGCTATGACGTCTTTGTTTCACCAAAGCCTCCGGTCTCCGACGCGTAACGTGCTGCCAAAGCGCTCGCAGGGCCGCCGACCCCTGCAG
>KL271944.1:8654-22850 GCA_000699545.1 Podiceps cristatus | reverse complement strand
ACTCTGTGATCCCTGGGGTCCCTTCCAACCCAGACCTTTCTATGATTCTATGATTCTATGCCGTCTCTGCCATGGAACACTCTCTCTGGCCAGTTTGGATCAACTGTTCTGGCTGTGCCCTCCCAGGTGTTTGCACCTGCACATCAGCAAAACCTGGGAAACTGCAAGATGTCCTTGGTCGTTCAGCAGCCACCAACAACATCAGGGTACCGTCACCATTCTTCACACACTAAATCCAAACCACAGGAGCTGCTGGAGACAAAATTAGCTCCGTCCTGGCTGAAGCCAGGTCAGGGGGGTCAAAGGGTGACTCCTGCCCGTTCCTGTGATGTCTCACTCATCTCTGTCTACTTTCCATGCCAAGTAGGCTTAATAGCTTCTTTCTCCTTCACTGTTGCTTTCTAGCTAATGGTTCCCTAAAACCTCTTCTGCTTTTTACCTTTGGCTTCTAGCAAATTCTCTATTTACTCTTCAGTAGGATCAGTGTTTCATAGCAAAGCAAACATCTGCTTGATGAACTCTAATGCCAGGAGAAGCTTTTATTTAGATTCTCTGCCATCTCTCGACTTATCCGTCCACTCACTTTAAAAATGGAGGATAGACTGAGAGGGTGGGTTTTCAAAGTTCTCAAGCTGATGATTCCTTCCCTCAGGAATGTGACATTTGGATGTATCTGTCATGGAAGATTGTGTTGATGTTTTCCCAGCTAGACCCAAAAAGACAGAAGTCGTTGGTGGTTTGGTTTTGTTGTTCATTTTTTGTTTGTTTGTTTGTTTTTCAAATGAGTTAATGCTGAAGTCTTCATCCCAGGTCTTCTACTTTTAGACAAGAGCACACACACTCGCAGCAGAGAATAATATCCCAAATGACTGAGAAAACTCACCCTCACCTCAACTGTCTCCTCCCCATCTTCCTACAGGCCTTTTTGAACCACACCTGTCCTTTTGGGCTTTCCTTTTTTATTTAAAACCTTTAGAATTGCTATCTCATCCAGCAAGATGTACTTCTTTACCCTTGTGAGTGGTTCTGAATTTTTCAGACAAAATCCAAACTGCTTTGGTAACATAAAAGAGATCGAGGTGACTTTCAAATGCATGATGCTTAAAAAAGAGGTGTTCTTTCTCCGCTTTTCACGGGCAGCCATCCATTGTGTCACCCAGGACTGTCCCTGGGCCGAGGCAAAGCAGGACGGCAGGATGCCTGGCAAAGCAGCCCCCGGCACCTCTTCGATGCAAGAGCCCTCAAAAGCCACACCGTGTGCCAAATGCTGAGCTGCTCACTTGGATTCTGTCCTTGACTGGTAGCTCTTCCCCTTCTCTCCCAGCAGCAGCAGGGATTCTCCATCGTAGTCTGGACCCTTTTCATGGCAGAAAAATTCAGCCTTGCTTCTATGGCCAGGAAACTCGTAGCCCACTCTCCCATTAGCTCTTTCTTTGACTTTCTGCACTCACCCTTCCCTCTGAATCATAGAATCATAGAAAGGCCTGGGTTGGAAGGGACCCCAAGGATCACAGAGTTCCACCCCCCCTGCCACAGGCAGGGACACCAACCTCCAGGCCTGGATCTACACAAGGTTGCCCAGGGCCCCGTCCAACCTGGCCTTGAACGCCTCCAGGCATGGGGCATCCACCCCCTCTCTGGGCAGCCTGTTCCAGCCCCTCACCACTCTCTCTGTAAAAAACTTCCCCCTCATATCTAATTTAAACCTTCCTTCCTTCAGCTTCAATCCATTTCCCCTTGTCCTGCCATTTTCTACCCTTTTAAAAAGCTGGTTCCCCTCCTGTTTGTGTGCTCCCTTCAGGGACTGGAAGGCTGCAATGAGGTCCCCCCGCAGCCTTCTCTTCTCTCGGCTGAACAAGCCCAGCTCCCTCAGCCTCTCTTCGTAGGGGAGGTGCTCCAGCCCTCGGATCATCCTAGTGGACTCCTCTGAACCCTCTCCAACAGTTCTGCATCTTTCTTGTACTGCGGCCCCAGAGCTGGACACAGGACGGTACTCCCTCTGCTCGCTCAGGTTGCGATCAGATCCTCCCCTGCACAGAAAGTACCCCGAGTATCTCACCCCAGCACTGTTAAAAACGCTCACTAAAGCCTCATCGTTTCTCTGCACTTGTAAGACAGCTCTAAAACCCGGTGTGTTCTGGCTGGGTAAATGGTGGCATGCTCGTACTTGCTGATTATAAAATCTGATTTTGGGTCTTCAGTTACCTTGTAGGAGAAGAGCTCTGGGTGGTCATGGAATACTTGGCAGGAGGCTCCCTAACGGATGTTGTGACAGAGACCTGCATGGACGAAGCACAAATTGCAGCTGTGTGCCGAGAGGTAAAGCAGCACTCGTGCTGGCAGGGAGCTGATTGGGAAGCGGCCGCGGGCTTTCCGTGACCTGTCACTGGCTCGACGGCAATAGCTGTCACCAGCTTCTGTAACGCAACTGTCATTCTTTCAGAGGATGGATTCCATCTGGGAGGTGGCAGCATACAATCCTAATGCAAGCCTAACGCGTTTCACCCTGGAGGGAGGACTGGAGTGCAAAATGGGGGTTGGAATCCCCTTGGTTGCCCCTGTTCTCCGGGTCTTTTGGGACTAACCTGTCCTCTTAGGACCTGCTGATCCCAGTGGGGTATCTTTCTGTAGCCCTGCACGTACTGGATTTTAAGACTCTACATGAAAGACTGTAAAACACTAAGGCCTTGCTACTCAAAATGCCCATTGTTAGAGTTCATTACTTGGCTAATTGTGACTGGTGAATAATTTAATGCACAGTAAGAATATCTCTTTTTTTTTTTTTTTTTTTTTTTTAATTTATTTATTTATTTCCAGTGTCTCCAAGCTCTGGAATTCCTCCATTCAAACCAAGTTATTCACAGAGACATCAAGAGTGACAACATCCTGCTGGGAATGGACGGCTCTGTCAAACTAAGTATGTGGGGAGCGGCGCTGGTGATGACTTATCAACCCAGGCCTGTTACCTGCTACGGGCCAGACCTTTTGGGGAGACGGGTGTTTGAGGTGCTTGATGCTGTGATGATGAAGAGATTGTAGAAATGCTCCCTTGGGTATTTTTGTGGCGTTGGTTTCAAAGATTGGTGAGCATGAATCCTTGTGAACTGGTACTGGACTCAAAGTGAGGTTTGGGGTTCGTTTAGCTTTGGGACATCTGGTTTTGTGGGCTAAAATATGGTATTTTAATGCTACTCCAGTCTAGAAAGCTGGGTTTGAAGGTGTAGGGCCAGAAGTCTTTATTTGTGAGTGATCTTTTCAGTCTGGAAAATGCTGCAGGTACTTGGGGAACAAGGGGAGCGGAGGGACAGTTGAAAACTGTGTAACTAGAAAACATTTAATCTTAGAACACCAACCCAGTTTGGACTCTAAATGTTATTTCCTCCTTGTGTTATCACCAGTAATGAAGACCTTGAGACTGTTCTGCCCCTCGGGGGCTAGGGTAGCTGTTGTGCTGGTCGTTGTCCATGCAGAGATAAGTCTGGAAACTAGTGAATGATTATCTTTCACCTATAGCTTTAACAGAATTGTGCTTCCTTTCTCTCCCTCGCAGTTCTGTTGGCTAGCACCCAACAGGCATAAATAATTCTATTTTTGTCGGCAGTGACAGCAGATATGACTCAAAATTCACACAGTGCGGATATGCTGAGTAAGAAGGTGGGGTGGTTTTTTTTGCACATAATTGCTTTTTAGGCTAAAGCTGTACTTTGGTACAGTCAGATCTCTGGAGTGTGAGCGATGAATAGCTGATCAGGGCCAAAGTGCTCTCTTCTTACAGAATAACTTCTTTGAGCACAGGGGCTGTGGTTTAGAGTTAGAGAGGTCCCCGTGGATACGATGCAGTAACTTCTGGACCTAAGCTGCTTATTGGCTCGGCTGGAAATTTGTTCTGTTTATGAACCATATGTACCTTTCCTGGTTGCTACCCTTGATGAAAACTCAGCTAGGGATCAGTTTAATTTTCATCATTGTGCCTAAAATTAGACCCGTGGTGCCATAGGGGGTCAGGATGGACAGTGCGTCTTGCTGTGTGGATTCTGCTGGGCTCACAAGAACAGAGTTAGTTTCCTTTCGGTAGGTCAAGTACAAATCAGACGCAGGACCCAGCAATCTTTGTGTAAAGGTTCTCCATTTTCTGTCTATTTGAAGAAAATAATCAGTATCAATTTTGGTACTTAAAATTTATTCTGAACACTGTTTGTTCTGTAAAGCAAATCTTGTTTGAGTAATGATATATCTACTGGGGAAGTAATATCTCTAGGACTGAAAATACCACCAGACAATATAGTATATCGGTTGGGGGGTGTATCTAGATCAGACTATGCATTAATTTCTATATTCACATACCCAGGAGCAGTCTTTAGACCGTATATTACATAGTATATTACAGCTGCATAATGCTGCACACGCAGTCAAGTGTCACAGCATCCGTATACGGTTATTTACTGATCCCCGTCGTTCACGTAGACGAGTCAGCAGCTCGGTAATCCTGACGGCCTCAGAGAGTCAGGTTTAGAAACTCACCTCTCAACACTGTCTTCTGTGTTAGCCACAAAACCACCCCTCTTTTCAACAGCTGCAGCAGCAACGCGCCAGACCCGGCAGCAGGGTAACAGGTACTACAGCTCTGGCATCAGGAAACGCTGTTCTGGGAGAAACATGCTGATTTCTCTGTCTGTATCTTTCCCCTCCCTCTTTAATTTTCCAGCTGACTTCGGCTTCTGTGCCCAGATCACTCCTGAGCAGAGCAAACGCAGCACTATGGTGGGGACCCCGTACTGGATGGCACCTGAAGTGGTGACGCGGAAAGCGTATGGGCCCAAAGTGGATATCTGGTCGCTGGGGATAATGGCCATCGAGATGATCGAGGGAGAGCCCCCCTACCTCAATGAGAACCCCCTGAGAGTAAGCGAGTGTCTTTTGCCCTCAGGTCTTGGCTAAGTCTGCTGGTGGAACTCGGCTCTGAAGGAGGCAGGTGAATCCTCCAGTGCCGTTTCACCACCTGCGCTCTCCTGTCTCCTTAGATGTCGTCGTGAGAAGACGGAGATAGTTTTAGTTAAAAGCCATAGTTTGCTGTGGGTAGCAGAGGGGTGGGTTCTTCCTACCCACTGGTCAGCTCTGATGAGTTGGAACATGCACACTCATCATTTCCCACTTTCTGGAGATGCTGATCTAGGCAGAAAGTACCTGATAGCACCAAAGCTGCTGACTCCCGGAGTCCTTGTGCCCTGTGAGTGGGGGGGAGTTCTCCTTAAGTTAAAAAATGTGACATGTTACTATTCTATAAACGGAGCTTTTTCTTGCTACCAGATTGTTCCTCCTTGCGTGCTCCAAATAAAGCTACAAACTTAATAAACCTTTAGACAAGGCTTAAGCCTCCTGATGTCTTTCCCTTGTTTAGTTTTTAATGAAAGGGGAGATGCTGTCAGGTTGTAGGGACGTAACTGCTCCTAGTACAAGCCAGGTTTATGGCTTCTCCCTCAGCTACACAGGATGAGGGGATCTAGAGTAATTCTATTGAACTTTTGTCTCCATCTCTTGCACTGGAAGCGATTTTTGGGAGAGAAAGGAAAGAAACTGCGTGTTGAGTTAAACGAGGGTAGCTAAGTAACAGTACTTCGGCCTCATTTAACTCAACCTGTGCCAGTTCCCAGGCTATCAGACTGCTCCCGGGGGATGTGCTGAGTGACCTCCATATTAACAAGTCTCTGACAGATTTCCGTTTCCTTTGAAAATCCATCCAGGAAGTTTCTTGCATGAAATGCTGAAATGGATGAATTCTGAGTTCCTTGGTTCTCAGAGGAAGAGGGTGTGTGAATGCTTCATCCCCAAGCAGCAGCAAAACTGTTTGTTTCTGCGGGATGTTAAAATGTAAAAAAAATGTGAATGTTAAAACCTTTTGTAAGGAGCCGACTGCATCTTTGTAGTATTGACTTTTTAGGCCTTGTGCACTCAGGCCAAGTACTGACAGAGCAAAATCTCCCATTTATTCAGGGGTACCTTCCCATGAGGATATAGTTATTGCAGGAGTCTGGCACTGGTAGAGTCATGCCATAACTTCCCTATGTAAACACGGTCTGGAATGTTGTTTTTGTCCTCCTAATCCCTTGAGAAGGCTGCAGGATCCAAACCCAGATTACGAGGGTAAAACAATAAAGGATTGGATCCCATCCACATAAAAATAGGGCCGGCAGCTATTCTGTTTGCTGAAACTTAAGCATTGATTAGTCACCCTGATAAGGTGGGTTTTTTTTTTCTCCCCATTGAACTGGGGGCAGGAGAAATGAGTGTCTCTATAATCCAGAGATGGAATCTAACCCTCATAACCTCCTCTTTCTGTGGTGCTTGTTTTTGCTTTAGGCCCTGTATCTCATTGCTACCAACGGGACTCCAGAACTGCAGAATCCAGAAAAGCTTTCACTCCTATTCCGAGACTTCTTAAATTGCTGTCTTGAAATGGATGTGGAAAAGAGAGGTTCTGCGAAAGAGCTGCTACAGGTAGGTGATGGGAACAGGGCTCCATTGGTGTAGTCATGCAGTCTCGAGTGAGGCCAGGTTTCTGGCGAGATTTTGTTTGGGGTCTTAAAGACTGCATCAGCTGTGTTGCTGCCTTCTGAGACTGTAACGAAGCATTAAGTGCCGGCAGAATGGCAGTAGTTGAAAGATCACTTTTATTTCCTGGACTTTCCAGACCCAAAATATCAGAGCGCAGTAACGTTCTGTTCCTTGGAGCAGGAGAACAGTTTGACTGTAACATTTCTGCCTGTTTTTAACTACCTTCTAGCCTCTGATTTCTGCCCCCCCCCCATCTCTGAAGCATGTTGCCTTGGGTGATTGATCCTTTCTGATGCTCAGAAGTCCTGTGGGATACAGTTGTTTTTTGTTTTCAGAACAGGTTGTGGACTTGGCCTACATGCCTTTACTCTCATCTGAGAGCTATTTTGATAATCAATATTGTTTTACTTACCAGAGCACTTTCTATAGGAGACTGGCTGAATGGGTCTGTGTTGCAAGCTCTGGGCTGCTCTTCCTGTTCCAGCTGCTTTGCACCAGACCTGTGATATCAGGGAAGAGAGAAATGAGAGGTGATTCCTGCAGGAAGCCCCGTGCCTTGTGTTTGAACCGCACAGGGTTTTTTTACTACGCCTTCCTTCCACAGAATTTCACTATGGATTTTGCAAGACTATAATTCCTCAAGGGAATTCGCCGAGTTTTGCTTGGTCTTGAATGTGTACAAACATTGGCGAATTTAGCGTGTGTTAGGTGCAAGTCTGTTTGTCACTTCAGGCGAGCCCCAAAAGTTTGTGGTGGTAACAGACGGTTTGGCTTCACCTGTTCAGAGCTTAGAGTAGGTTGTTAGATGTCATATGGGTCTAGGTGCCAATATTTTGAGTAGCCACCAGATTTTAGGGGCAAGTTCTGAAAAATTTAACCCTTTTTCTTTTTTTTCTTTTTCCTAGCACCAGTTCCTGAAAATTGCAAAGCCTCTATCTAGTCTCACTCCTCTGATTATTGCAGCTAAAGAAGCAGCCAAGAACAACCATTAAAGTGATGGAGTCAACACAGTCATCATGTCAAGACTTTTAGATGTTCATTTCAGAGGCTGAATTACCTGCCCTCTCCCCTTCTGCTCCTTCTTCACAGGGGTGTTCTTAAAACTTTATCTGCCCTGAATGCAAAGGTATTGTTCACTGAATGTAGAAGGGCACGCGACGGGGACGTGGCTGATCTCACATAGCGAACTGTCTTTCCATCCTCGTGATGGAGGTAAGAGGGGAAGAGTATTTTGTACGGTTGAGAAGATCTTTCTGAGACATCTGAACCTGACCTACACGTAGTGAAGCCAGTTTGTTTTCATATTTCTTACTGTGTTTATTTTTAAAAATAATGTGGAGCCTTAGACCATGTTTATCCTAATAAATGAAATCTTTTGCTGGCTGGACTTTTCCTGCTTCTGCCAAGCTGCTATTACACCACTGAGGCCGCTCTGTGCTTTGGATGACTTGAGGAGGGAAGGAAGCAGGCAGCAGCGATGTGAACGGCTGTAGCAACTGAAAGGGGAACGAGGGCGTGAATACGCATCCCTCCTTCAGCACTGCCGGATGCTTCAAGGGAGCGTGGAGAAGGCCTCTGTGTGCTTCCTGCAGCCGTTGGAGAACTTAATTCATGGATGATCTTCAAATTGTGTGAATTGGGGGCTCCCCTTCCCGCTTTAGTTTCAACTCAACTAGTTAAACAAATCTCAAATACTTCTGATGTTCTGGAAGGTAAATCACGGGAAAAAATGACAGAGACCTCTTTTAGGGTTATTTTATCAGTGCTGTGAGGCTTCTTAGAGACCCTTGTCCTGTATGATAAAGCAAACAGAGCAATTACCGTTATAAAGATAAGATTTGCCTGCAAAATGATGTTGAAAACTCAAGTGTCTTAGAACAAGTCCAATGGAAAACTAACTGATTGTGGATGCTGCTTTCTTGGAAACATGGGGACATTAATTTTTTTTAAATGGTAGTGGTTTCTTTATGCTACTGATTCCTTTGGTTGCTAGTAGTCTGTAAAACAACAGGAAACCTGGAACTACTAGAGGGATGGCTTGTAAACACTGGGCTTATATTCATCTGTATACTGATTTTTAATAAAATGACTGCTGCGTTTCTTAACTTGCGGCTGAGGGAGGATTGAAGAATTCACTGTCACCAGACAAGTCTGTCGGATGGGATTATTGCTTATATCATCACCGGATGCTCGAATGTGCTGGATGAAGTAATATTACCTTGTCTCTTACCCCTTCTTCTGTAGTCCTTTGGGACAGCAAGTGATTCTCAAGGGAGTAACTTTACACATGGAGAAAATAGATGCAAGATCTGTATTATAATGGGGGGAGCTGCTTTCTCTGTACTGCTTTGGTCGTGTATGGGGTGAGTTTAAACCCATTCTGGAGTAACCTCTCATCTCACTCCAAAGCACTTGCTTTGAAAAGCCTGAGAGAAACTCATTCCAGCTTCTTGCTGAGACCTGCTGCTGGCTCAGCCCTTTCTTCCCTGCACCTGGGTTTTAATTTGAATGTATTTTTCCTATTCACTCCACAACACATGACAGCTCTTACGCTAATTTTACTGGGTGTAGATAGAGTTGATGAGGTCTTTTACTTCTGTGGTGCCTTCTCCCATCCTTTGTGGTCCAAGGTGGTCACTGTTTGACACAAGGCTGAAGTCCATTGCCAAAATTGGCAGCCTCTCTCCCTTTGTACAGATACATTTCATCTCCCTCGCCTGCCCTTCGTAAGAGCTTCCCCTCACAAAGCTTGTATCCAAGGATGAATTCCTTGGGCAAAACAGTAAAGCTGCCAGCCTGGGGAGGGATATGATCTATTGATGAGCTCCTCTGCTTGGAGCTTAGGTGGAGATTGTGAAAGGGAAGGTCACTACCCTTGAATAATTCCCTTTGATAAGGACTTTGTATTTGCTCTGGAAGACTCAAGATGGCATACGTGGGAAAAAAGGAATTAGGGGCTAGATCTCACTTGATCTCATATGGCTCTGATCTTACAAATTTGGCAATTGACTTTTTGACAACACCAGATTAAATCCGATCCACAAATGTGTTTAATGTCTCTGACTTCTCTTTAAGTCCCTTCCGCACTCCATCCTTGACATCCCATTGAGATGATAATTTTGACGCAGATATATGCCCTATCTGCGAGCACACACGTGAGCTTATTTTTCTGCAGCAGGATTTCTGCTAAATTTCCCCAAAGAAGGTAGAAAAGGTTGGTTGTTTGTGTTTAAGTTGCTCTTCTGGATTCTCTGTTGCATAATGAAAAGGAATCGACATGAATGACTGTTTATCCCTCTCCTTATGCTAGTGATGTGCTTCTGTCTCATTGACTTCCACTTTGAATCGGTCCTGCCTGGTTTCTGTTCCCTGCTGGAGCAGGATTTGCCAAAAGTCTTTCATTCTCCCCTGGGAAGCTGCACGCTGTGACCGTAGACGTGTGTCATCTTCTCCCAGGCTTTTTTTTCCTTGCTTGTGCATGGGAAAAGGAGGTGGCTGCCACAGTGCACTTGGACCTGGTTTCAAGTTAACAGGCACGTCATGTTTTGATGTTCTCAGAAAATCTTAAAAGATGTTGTAAATACTTTAAGCTTAGGGGAATGGGATTTTTTCATTGCAGTTGCTCTGCGATACATCCTTCCCTCCACTCTCTGTTACCTGTCCATCGCCCAGCATCAGCACCTGTGTTAGCTTTTGTGTACCCACTTAGGGCACTGTCCTGTCTGAAGAGAGCTCTTAAAGAGCGACTCTGTTTTAAAAATTAACCTCTGGAGCTTATTTTTCTGAGAACGTCTTGACTCTGCTGTGATTTGAAAGCGACTCCAATTAGAGAACTTCATTGGTGGCTTTGCTTTTTTTTTTTTTTTTTTACATGCTCTATGAACTGATTCTCCTGAGCTGAAACCATTTTTCATCACAGCCCTTAATTATTTATTTGCCTGTTAATATTAAAGTCCCTCTTCTATATTAGAACATGAAATATTCAATTGTTCGAGTATCCTTTTTGAAAGCTGGCTTCCTTTTTGAGGGATCTTGAGCAATCCTGTACCAGAAATTGATATAACATGCTACAGCTTACAAAGGGCTTAGTGAGGGAGAGGCCAAAACCCATCTTTTCTTTTCCAAAACACAGAAGTGTGTCTTATTTAAGAAGCAACTACTAGCTTCGACAAAGCGCTTTCTATATTTCAAGAATGGGCATTGATTTTTATTACTTCAGCTTTAAGTTTTCTTTAACCAATGATTGGAGTTCACCGGGATCAAGAGTTTGTGTGTGAGAGGGTTTACACAACCCCCGTGCGCCTAGAAGGCGGCAGGTCGTGATGCTGAGAGAATAGAGCCAGGGCAGGGATGGAGGGGACGGCAGAACTTGCTAGTTTAGTTGCAGCAGCAATAGCACACCTTTAGCCATCCCTAAAAAGTCTTCATTGGATGGACGGGGTTTTGAAGGACATAAATCTGGCTGTTGGGTCATTACAGGCTCTTCTCGAGACAGGCATTGTGCTCTTCCCAAACTGCCTTTCCCCTTTTAAGCAAAAGGGGTGCGTGGTTTTCTCCAGCAAGGAGGCTCCTTGAGAGAGGAGGTTTCCATGGAGACACTTGCTTGACTTAAACAATCTGGTTAGGGTTTGAGAAGAGGCTTGGGGGGTAAACACCACATCGACACAAAACCCGTTACTTTGCGAAGCAACCGGGGTTGCTGCAGTGTTTGGTTTCCAACTTGGTGCCCCTTTTCAGGGGCCTGGTTTTGAGAAAGTGCCAAAAATGTTGCCTGGCCAGAAATGTGCGGTGTGTAAAAGGCTGTCGCTTGTTAGCCCAGATCTCTGTTAGTATCCTAATCCATCTGTCTCTCAAAATGCCGCAGGTTGGTATAAGTAGGGCACATTTGCAGCGAAGTACTGTGCAAGAACGGATTGCAACGGCCTGTAAGCAGATTCTTGCTTCCTTAAAGCCTGCCATCATTGATAAAATTGGTCCAGACCAAAGTCCAAGAATATTTGTTTGAACTTCATTCCTAATTAAGAGCTTGCATAATCCATTTGTACAGTGGATGATGACATCTTCAAGGTTAAAATTGTTAAAGGTGAAGTCTGATTCTCCATTCATCTTCCCACCGTAAAATAATGAGACTTTTTAATGGCTTCTTATTTCAACAGTAATAGAGAGCCTGTAGATGTATTTTGGGGTTGTAAGCCCAACTGGATCAAGTGTATGGATAATTAATGCTCTAGGATCTCATCGTCAGTTGCTAATGACAGCTCACAATGTCAAAGGTGGGATCTTAGAGGAACGGCTGCGAACTCGGACAGGGAATAGCCAACAGTAACGGAGCAGCAATACAGATGGGAGTGGGACGGAAACTTGCTGCCGAAATGGATGTCTGCAGAGAAGCGGTGGGAAGAGCTACAGCAGAAGATGGAGGGGGTCCAAGGAGTGCTGGGGTAGGATGAAGCAAAGGTTAAAACCTCAACTGTGCGACTGCAGAGGAAAGTCGGAGGCCACAGCAGCCTGTCGCATCTCAAGGCAGCAACGTCGCTGCAGGAGGAGAGCAGAAAGGAGCCCGGGAAAGGAAGAGGTGCTGGAAGTGGGGACTGGAGCGGCAATATGGCTTTGAGTCACAGCCCGTGCTAAGAGCTGGAGCTACTCCAGGAGGTTTGCAAAAAAAAAAGACAAAATTCAGCTGAAAAAGCAAAGTGGGAGCTAGAACAGAGGAGATGGCCTTGGTGTGCCAAGGAACTGAAGAGAAAGGCCAGATTTTGTGGTTACGTGAAGCAGCAGAAGCAAATTTAACACAGGCTTCTGTGGATGACAAGCAGCTCATTCCCTCTTGCCTGGCAGCATGGCTACGGCATCTTTTCACCGTCGGCACTGCTTTGGGATCGTGTCAGCAGCCACCGGGCTTTGGTCTCCTGCTTGTAAAGAATTCCCCATCACTCTGCACCTACAGGTTTCTGACCGCAGCTTTCACCTGCCAGCAGATGTCTGTGTGTCATGTCCCGCCTGGAAAATACAGGGGCTGTTGCGGTTTTAAAATCGGCAAGGTAACGTGTTTCTCTTCATACTGCCTTGGCGTAACTCTCCTGTAGCGCCGGGTTTGTTTATGGTGCGAAGTCAGCTCAGCCATTTTAAAAACAAAACTCAAATAAAACCTGAATGAACTGCCTGGTTCTCCTTCACTTGCTGTCTCAATGACCCTTGCAGTGACAGTCAAATTGAGTGGGGGTGCTTAAAGGAGGAGTTGTGTTTCTCTGACCTTAGATTAATCCGATCTTATATGATCAAGCTAAAAGTTGTTGCAGCAAGTGTGATTTTTACCATAGTTTAACATATTTAGACATAGTTAATGCTCTGAGAAGTATCAGTCTGGAAGCAGGATCTAGACCACAACGAGGAGGAAGAGGAGGAGGTGGCTGGTGAGGGAAATCTATGCTGCCTGGATGCTTGTTTTCTCCCCACGTAGAGCTTGGTGTCCGAGGCTCCCCGCACAGAGGAGGAAATCGGAAGGGTTTGGGATAGGTACCTACAACCACCTTCCCCAGCATCGTTTTTTCTTGTGGGGTCTGTAGGATGAGGCTGATGGCAGGAGCTGGAGTTTATCATCCTACATAACTGCTTTGCGCAAGTGCCTCATCGCAGCAGGGAGCAGGAGCATCGCGATTTGGGGAGCACAATCCTCCTTCCGCAGCTCATCTCTTCTTTATAAAACACCTGACCTGGATGTTTGAAGTCTGAGGAACCCATCCCCATGCTGAGAGGACTTTCTGGGGTCAGCCTCCAGAGAACGTGGGGGTGAGGAGCCGTGAGAAACTCTGCCAAGCTCTGGGGAGTCAGCTGGGTGCTGAGCCAGATTTCAGAGAGGGTGCTGGAAGAAAAGGGAACACCTTGAACAGGGACTTGACATAACCAACTAGGAGAAGGAAATTGCGTGTTACTTCATAAAATCCCCTCTGCCCAGAACAGATGCTTTAGCTGAAAACTGCTTTCCAACATTTTTTTTTTAATTCAGGAAAGCTGGAGGAGAGACCTGATTTCTCTTTTTTTTTGTGAAGATGAGGGCCCCATCACTTGAGTGAGAGGAGCATCGCAGTCCAACCAGCTGGGACTGCGGTCTATTCCCTCTGCCGTGATGTGGTCGCATCCCATGTTGCCTGCCCTTGACCTGTTAAAGAAAGGAAATTGAACTGTGCTGCCACCTCCTTCTCCTCCTCTGAGGCTTCACAGAGCAGGGTACCAGGCAAACCTGTGCTTCTGGCAACATAGCCCCAAAAGTGCCCTTAAAAATGCTACTGGGTCGGTGTTTGGTGGCTCTACCTCCTGCCTCATGGAGGACACATGGTCTTTTTTGTAACTAAACAGAGCTGAAAGACTGAGCAGACAGGGACTGTGCTGCTGGATTCATGCGGATCTCGTGTGCTCCGTAACAGCACAATCTAGCAGTGGTACCTGCCGTCTTTCTTAGTAGAAAATCAAGAGGAACGATATCTCATCTCTCCTCCCATCATAGAAGATGGAGGGGGGAGGAAACTCTTCCCCTGCCTGGTTGTGCTCATGCTGAGTCCTCGGGGGCTGCAGCGTGAGCTGCTGGAGAGAAGTAACTCCGCCGCGGGAAAACAAGGGTTTGACATGGATGATGTGGGCACAGAT
>KL271943.1:0-11223 GCA_000699545.1 Podiceps cristatus | reverse complement strand
GGGCCATGGATGGGGGGGGGCTGCGGGATGCCTGATGCTCCGAGCTGCTCCTGGTTGCATCCTCATCTGTTTTGGAGAATGCACTGGAAGCAGATCCCCCCCAGCCCCAGCGCTGCAGGATGGGCATGTGGTGTGATGGACCAAGGTGGAGAAAGGGATGAGGGGACAGGAGTCACATCCCTGGTGTCTGGATCAAGAAAAATAGGGGGGAATGGGGGGCAGGCTTGGTGCCTGCTCTGCAGGTGTTGCGGCCATGCATGCATCCGTGCAGCAGCGGTGTAGAAACAGGACAGGAAAAACTCTTGTGCTGCTTAAGTCTTGCTGGTTAAGTCCATTCAGCCTGTTTAGGTGAGGACTGAGTTACCCTCTCGAGCCTGTGGTTAAGGCTGTGCGGTCTCTGGCACAGCAGTGGGATAAACGTGCCCGTTGCTTCTGCTTTCCCGAGGCTTGGGGGTGCTCTCCTCTCAGCTGCCCCCCCAGTTAAAAGGATGCCAGGAGAGTGCTAGGAGATCTTTACAGAGCTGTGTCCTCTCGTTTCCAGGCTGCTGGAGGGCAAGCCTCCGAGGTCCACACAGCTCCCTGTGGTCTCTCCTCCTTCATGAGCATCCTTTTTTGGGTTTCCTTTGGCCTTCCCCTGCAAAACATCATGTAAAAACTGGCACACACAGGGGCCTGCTATCTGATTGTCTCACCCCTCAATCTCCGGAGGGGTGCATTTCCAACA
Source organism: Podiceps cristatus (assembly GCA_000699545.1). Taxonomy (NCBI): domain Eukaryota; kingdom Metazoa; phylum Chordata; class Aves; order Podicipediformes; family Podicipedidae; genus Podiceps; species Podiceps cristatus. Next base: position 10,499 of record KL271943.1, on the reverse strand, counting down.
CTGGCTATGCTGGCATCCTTTGGGTAAGACACGGGTCCTTCAGCGCTGATGGACAGCCACGGCAGAGCATCCCTGGGGCATCCATCGAGGCATCTCCTGGCTCCTGTTCCTTAGCTTCTGGCTGGGGGTAAAAAAAGGCTAAATTAGGTGCATCCCTGAAGCATCACCAACCCTGGGCATAGCTCAGTGTCAAGGTTGTAAGTGCAGTTGTCCAACAGATATGAGCTTTATTTGCAAATATGCAATTGTTTGTAAGATTTAGACAACAATGTTTCTGTGCACTTAACTGCACGCAGCCAAGCTCGGTACTTTCCCTTGCTGAGCTGCGTCTCATTTTCTCCCCTTTGCCAAAATCGCTTTGGCTTCTTGCTCTGCAATCCAAGAGCTTCCACCTGGGCTGTCACCTGGAAGTTTGACAGAAGCGCCACTGATAAATGTTTTGGGGAGGTTTAGAACATTTTCCAGCCTTCTTCAAATGGTTTCATCTGCCCCAGGCTTCCCTGGTTCTTTCAGGACAGTATTAATAGCCTTGTTATTGCCACCCAGCTACCATCTGGGTACTTAGGGCATCTCCCCCCTCTGTGAAGGCTCATCCCAGGGGGTGTTGGTTGCCGGTTCTTGCAGAAATGCTGGATGAGCTGCCCCAGCTGCCTTCACGTCACACATGTTGCTCTGCTCTCCAGCCCTCTGTGGCACTGCTAGTGGTGTTCCCCGTGTCCCACTGCACCTTCAGCCATGCAGACATGGAACGTGGCACTGAAGCAGTCATCTTCCCCATCTCTGCTGTGCAAGGCAGTGCTGTTTCAGCTAATTCGTGAAAGCTTTGGGATTTTTTTCCTGTCACTTGGATGCTGCAGCAGCATCCACCCCTGCAGGATCCAGGCTTAGGGTGCAATGCGGCGCTGTTGGCTCTGCCTTCCTGAGATGACCAGGGCACCAGAGCTGAGTGAAGACCGAGCCAACACTTGGTCCTCGCTGGTCCATCAGCAGCTCCTCTGGGGCCCTCATTCCAAGCCTGTCCAAAACATTGGCTTGGGCATGGAGGGGTAGCCAATAGTTTAGGGAAAAAAAGGGTAATAGATCATTTTTATCTGTTCTTTAATCTGCTGGCAGAGCAAAAAGCTGTGATTGAGGAGGCAGAGTGACCTTCCTTATCCCAGGAAACGTTATTTTCTCGGCACACAGGGTCTTGAGTCCTCTCAGCACTTGCTAAAGGCTCACAGACCTCTGAGGATGCTCTCGGTCACTGAGTTGCAATGGACCCAACTGAGTGGTGCAAATTGCATTGGCTCTCATCACCTCATGGGGCAAAAGTTCCGATGTACTTAAGTAGTTTGACATTCACTGAAAATACTATTTTTATTGGCGAATTGTTCCAAAAGTAACTAACGGAGTGAACTGGAAGTGACTGAAGTGCGTTATTCCCACCCACCTGCTCACCCAGGTGAGCAGCTTTAATTCACCACAAAATTAAACAAATTCAACTAAGACCCATTATTATTCCAAGCAGGGTTATCTCAGCTTGTTGAGGGGGTGGTTTAACAGGTTCAAGTCACTGATTTTGCTCAGAGTCCCACAGTCAATGAGCCCTGAAATGAGCCCAGGCAGGGTTTTCTGGGTTGCACAAGGCCATCCAATAGCCTGCTCCCACCAAATTGAATTTCCTTCAGTGTTGTGTGTCTGACCTCTTCTTGCAACATTGCAGCAGCGTGTGTGAACGAATGCAAATTCTGTATCCTATAGATGTCTCCAGAGATATATCATGGGTATGGCTACCTACATTTCCCCTAAACCTGGTGGTTAACAAAAGCCTTCCAAGTTTTGTCTTCTGCAGAGGTATCAGGGCAAGAGGCAGGTGCTATCATCCTGCGGGCCTGTTGTGTGGGATGAAGTTATTGCCTGCAAGACCTTCCTTCTGGGGTGATGGGTAGGGTAAAGCTGCAGCTTCATTTGCTAGCCTTCACACAAAAGATTGTGGTAACGGCACCGCCATTGTGACAAAAGCGGTCGTTCTCCTCTGGCCGGCCTTGCTGTAGAGACGGTGGAGATTAACACCATGTGACACGCGGGGCCCAATTCTGATTTCATGCGTGATTTCATGTTCGTGCACCAGCCATGCCAGTGTTGCACTTCTGTGGGCAGCTGCTGCTGGTCTTGGTTAACTGTTGAGGTGCAGCCAGCACCTCAGGTCAGAAATTGCTCTGAAATACGTGAAACTCCACTGAAAACCTACAAATATAAGGTGGGTTCTGCACAGGCAAATGAGGCTGGTTTGCCCAACACCCAAAGCAGGACGCACAGCTTGATGACAGCTTGTGGGTGCTCCAGATGTAGCAGAAACCCAGGAAAGCAAAGCCAGGAAGGAAAAAAAACGACCCAACTCTCTAGAGGGCAAAGGATCTGGGGAGAAAGCCATGCTGGTGTGAAGTGTGGTAGGAAGTGGTTCAGGAACTAAAGAAGGGCTCTCAAGAGTTGCAGCCAGCAAAGAGGTTGGTGGGAGGAGCAGAAGACCACCTCAGGCACGGAGCTAGCAAACAGGGCAGCAGGAGAGGTTGCTCTGATGGCCCTGGCACTGAATTTGTGGGCAGAGGAGCCAGCAGAGCAGAGAAGGGAAGGGAGGGAGAAGAAAGTCCAGACGAAAGTGCATTTGCATCCCCACAGTAGTAATTGGCATAGAGGTGACCGAGACTGGAAGAGCCTCATGGTGCACATGAGCAACGGTTCGTTGTAATTGCTTGTCAGGAGTCGACGAGTGACATCCTGGGCCTTGAGTGGAGACAGCTCACCCAGAGGAGAGGAGGGAGATGGGAGCAGGTGATGGAGAACAAAGCTTCCAGAGATGCCTGCTGTGAGGGCAAGAGCAGGGACATTTGTCTTCTGTGATGCTTGGAAGGATGGAGGGCAGCTGAAGCAGAGATACCACTGGCTGATGTGCCAAGGTAGTGTGGAGGCATCATTTTTTTCTTTTTTGGTTAGAGATACCAAAAAAGCTGGAGAGTGAGCGGAGGAAATGTCAACCAAAATGACCATGGTTTTCAGAAAACTGCAGCAGCTGGAAATGCAGATTTATTGCAAAATGACGTTTGGTGTCACTCGTGTAGATAGTGCTACTGTCCTGTCACGGCTTCATCTTTTGACAGCCGAAGCCTGCCGGTGGCTGATGCGTTTCCATTTGGAGCCTGGGTTTAAGGGAATACTTGACTTTGTTTTTTTTTCTCCTCACTCGTTCCACCCTGGTCCTGACCTGGCCAGACTGCATTGTCGTCATAATCCTGAGCTGGCTGTGTCGCAGTGCTTCCCAGCTGCTAAAACGCAATGCTGAAAATCGCCGGGTTAGGTCTTAATGGCAGGATGAAGCTGCCGGGAGATGAGTGGGGAGAAGACTCCTGCTTACGCAGGTGGACAGGCAGTGCTCCTTGGGAAAGCAAGCTAGAAAGCATAAAATGTTGGAAAAGCAGCTTCTTTCCTGGCTCCCCTTGCTTTTCTCTACATTTAGCACATCTTTAATTTTCCAAGGGTCAGAAAATGCTGGCCTGAGTTTTGTGAAGGGGACGTTGAGAGGTCGTAGGTGTTTAAACTTTTCCTTCCTCACAGTGGAAAATGTTGTTGAGTGATGAACTTTTTGGCCAAGATGTTAATCCCCAACATGAAAGTCTGCCACACTGGAGATCTGGGCCATGCCATAGAGTATCACGGTGTGCTGGAGGACACTGAAGCTTTGTGGTCATCTTTAACACCTGGCTTTCTGCTGGTGGGGCTCCTGAAGCACCAAAGAGCCCAGGAAGCATGTTGGATGTTTTTCAGGGTGGTGCTGCCACCGCCCAGATGCTCCAGGGTAAGGTCTCAGGGGTGGTCCTCTGGGCTGGTGGCACAGCATCCCTATACAAAACAATGCCCTGGCCACCCTGCGCTTTACCTGCAGGGGTTGGCAAGGGCTCTTGGTCAACAAGGCTCCAAGGTGTTGGAGTTCATCAGCCTGCACTGACCAAACCTATCAAGAACATGTGATTTTCTGGAGGCCGCATGATGGGCAAGGGGGGGTAACGGAGACGTTCTTCTTTGAGTTTGCTTGGCAGTGCCTGTGAACTTTCCATCCAGACCTTTCAGGAAGGGGGTGGGTTATGCCTGTGGAACATTTTTGCACTGAGTTGTCATAGAATCATAAGGTTGGAAAAGACCTCTAAGGTCATCAAGTCTAACCATCAAACCAACACCACCACCACGCTTACTAAACCATGTCCCAAAGTGCCATGTCTACACAGTTTTTGAACACCTCCAGGAATGGTGACTCCACCACTTCCCTGGGCAGCCTGTTCCAATGCTTGACCACTCTTTCAGTTAAGAATTTTTTCCTAATATCTGATCTAAACCTCCTCTGTTGCAACTTGAGGCCATTTCCTCTTGTCCTCTCTGTTTTTGGACAGCTTGAACAAAACATTGCTGTCCCCCAAACCAAATACCTAGATGAAGCAATGACATTTGATATCCATAACACTGATGAGAATATTCCATGACAAAATCTGCCAAATAAACTCTACCTTGTGTGTCTGTGTTCTGGCAGGACCGTCTGTGGCAGAGGCACCGGCGTGACTTTAGTGCAGATAAGAGAGACCCTCTCCCTGGAGTCGGGGTCTGCAACGCTATCGCCAAAGTAAGAGGAACAGTTTTATGCTGGAGCTTGTTTATGAGAGCCTCAACCACCTTCTCCGAAATGCAGGCTGCTGCTGTTGTTTCCCGAAGCAGCACGGGCTGGCTCGGGGGAGCTGCCCCCCTGTACCAGCAGCAGATGCCTTGGCTCTCTGCTGGGCATTTGCAGGGGCAGCGTAGGCAGCATTTGCTGGATCTGCACTGCAGGACTCGCTCACGCGTGGCTAACGTGTCCAGGCAGCCCAAGTGGGTGCATGGGAGGGGGAAGAGGAGGAGGAAGAGGGCTGGCTTCAGTGAGCACAGAGCCAGTGATGTCTCCTGACCCTTGCAGGGACACTGGCTCTGCCCAAGCTCAGCCAAACCCCCTGCTATCGCCCATCCAGGAGGGGCCGCAGGGATCCAGCTTTTCCACCTCCCGGTTGGAAACCAGGCTGGAGAACAAAGTCCAGCCCAGAACTCGGTCTCCCTCCCCCTGTTCTGCTTCACATGCAGTCTCCCATCTAGGAGATGAACATGGTATTAAATTAATTTAATATACGATGTTCAGAATTCCCCTGATTAGAAGATTTTGCTCGGATTTTAGGAGACTGTCAGTATTTGTGAGGTGCCAGCAAGCACAAACACAAGAACACCAGCTTAGGCAATTGCTCCAACCTCTAAAAAACTGGAAAAGGAGAAAAATTGGAGTGTGTCTATTTGGCAAGTGCTGTTCTCAGTTTCCATTTTCCTTCTTCTTCTCCTTCTTCTCCTTGGTCACTGGTGCCTGAGCTGCTTTTTCAAACCTAGGGAATTCCTGATAGATTAAGATTTCCCAGTGTTCCCAGTGGGAGGATGCTGCTCCAGTCCTCCACCTGCAGGTGCCCAGTCATGATGCTCGGCAGAGCCTTGCTTGGCTTGCTGTACAACTTCCATTTTGGGGCCAACTCGTCTCTTCTGTCTCCTAATGCCATGTCTTTGACCTCTGCAGGGCTGCACCTGCTTTGCACTGGGTTGGAGCTGGGCTCTGGATCTACTCGATCCCTTGGACTGGATGTAATGGTGTCCTCAGGGCTTTCAAGTAGATGGACAAAGAAGCCATTTCAAAGCTGCCGTGAACTCGGCAGAATAAGACAGCGAAAAGGAAGTGTCCGAGATAGGTCTCTCTCCAGGCAGGGAATGCTCTGAAATGCTCAAAATGCTGTTTGGGGGGGAATTTTTCCCAGCCCTTTGTCGGTGAAGAATGAGGGCTGTGGATGGAGGCACGCGGCCGGGGTAGCTGCCTCGGCTCTATTGTTCCCACTGTTTCCATTGAGCTCATGAACCCCCCTATAAAAGACTTACCTTTCACTAGTATGATTAAGAAAAGGCCAATGTAGCTTTCCCGCTCACTGGAGCGTGAAGCGTGTTTAATTTAATAATGCTGATAAATCTTAAAGCCAGGAGCATTTGGCTAACAGATGACCCACTTTTGCAATCAATCGGAAACATTTACATAACGGCCTAATGCAGGGTTCCTCCTGCAAGGGATGGGGAGCAGGGGACGGCAGACACCCCCCTGCCAAGCTGTGGGACATTCGGCAAAAGTGAAACGCCGAATTCGGCTGGTCCCGCCTCACCGGGACCACGAGCTCTGCCACTGCCCCATTGATGTGCCTGCCTTTAGAGCACCTCAGCCCCCTGACTCGGCTTTGGGGTCCATCACCCCGGTGGCAAAGCCCAGCCGGCTCCGGGGTTCAGCTCCCAGCTGTGGGGCTGGCACCCCAGTGCTGCAGCTGCCCGGGCCACCGCGGTCAGGCAGCTTGCAACAGCATGCCCTTAGGGTGATGTGTGGGGCAGGACAGCTTCCAAATTCTGCCTCTGCAAGCCACGGAAGCCACTGCCTGAGGATGCGGCTTGACCATCAGCTGCGAACAGCCACTGCCTCCCTCTGGCTCTGCTGTTAGAGGATGCTGCACGGGGGTAACTGACCCGACCAGTTATTTATTTTCCTTTATTGTTTGCCTGCAGTGGGTTCAGTCTCGAAAGAAAAAGTCCCTGATCTCACAAGTTGTGCCACCGTGTGTCAACCCATTCCTGCCACTCTGCTCCCCAATGCCGTCACCTTCCTCTGAAATATCATCCTCCTCCCCACCCTTTCGGCTTGACATCTTCAACACATTTTATTTTTTATCCTTCTTAGGCTTTTACTTTCTTTCAGTTGTAACATCCAGCGGCTTCACGATCAGCATTTGCAAGAAGGTTATAAGCAACCTCATTCCCAGTGAGCTCAATGGGAACGCCATCTCCCTGCTAACCCACGCAGGTTTCATCCACTTTGGGTTTCATAATAACCTCTTGGAAGATGTTTTACATCAAACCCATCTCCCAGCCATGATTTGTGCATTGCTGCTTGTTAATTCATCCCAACCGCCTCTTTGCATTGAAGTAATACTTGAGAAAATGGTTTACCCCCCATTTTTTTGGTCACATAAGTAAAGGAAAATGCTAGATGCTCATGCCCAGGAAGAAAAAGCTCCCATCTGATATATACCTAGGGATTAGATAATTGCTGTAAATCTCACAGCGTTGCACGTAGAAGGATGCTGGCAGCTCCCTCTGAGACGGGACCGGTCTCCCCGTGCCATAGGCTGCAGAGACATTTCAGGTGCCAGCTCCTTGTGCAGAGATGCTACTAAGGAGGTGTCAAGGAAAGAAAAAGAAGGATTTTTTGCCATTCTGTGACTTTTTTCCCCCCTCCTTCAAAACTTCGATTGTGTTTTTCCCTCTAGAGGGCAGAGGAGGCGAGAAAGAGAACGGGAAGGGAAAGGAACACGACAGCACCGGGAAAACTCGCAGGGGTTTTGTTAAAACACATGCAAAGCGTGAATGGCTGGAAGGCTTTTGATTTTCTGACTGCCCATTTGCACTTGAAATGGGGAATTTTGGTTTGCTGGGTGTTTTAAAGTCCCAGTTCAGCCACTGGTCTTTGGCCAGGATGCTCTGCTGATTCCCTGCTCCTGCACCCATGCTGGGCGCAGCTGATTTTTGGCTCAGGTGGGTACAGGCCAGCCATCTGGCTGTGCCACCTCTGTCATTTGAGTCTTTGCTCCCACGATGGCCTTTGCATAAAGCTGGCGGCAAAGCCATGGCAGAGCTGTGGGCTGTTCCCAGACTCGCGCCCAGTGTGGCCCCTGCAGTGAGGGGCCAGCCCAATCTGCACCCGCTGCAGTGCACAGCAGGTCCATCCCGCATCAAGGAACCTGCCTGTTTTGAGAGAAAACCTTTCCGCTCTCTGTCCACAGGTGATAAGGCCGCGGTGCTGTCTCCATCTGTGCCGGGGCTGCCCTCACATCTAACGCACCTCTCCCATCCCCTGGTAGGAAATGGAGTCGAAGGTCTCTGAAGGCGGCCTGAACGTCACCCTCACCATCCGGCTGCTGATGCATGGCAAGGTGAGGGGCTCCTGGCCGGGGGGTTTCCTCGCAACACCCCCTTCCGCCTCTGCTCCGGCTGTGCCTGGGTCCGGCCAGCTCCAGGCTGCCTGGAGCAGGAGTCCTGCTGCTGATGGGGAGGGTGGCATGGTGGTATGGTGCTCCTGGCCCTCAGACACCGGCCCCCTGCCCCGTCCTGCCACTGGGCACGCTGCGCACCGGGTCTTTGCTTCGTTATGCGGTTGGCCTGAATTGTCTTCATGTTTTGTAATGTCAATTCCTTTGTGTTTGGCTGCTTTTTTTTTTTTTTTTTCAGGAGGTTGGAAGCATCATTGGAAAGGTGAGGACGTCTTTTAGATGTGTATTTAATGCTATTGCCTGTACCATTTGCTGCCTGTGGTGCGGTAGATGCCGGTCACCTTTTCCCTGTGGTGTCCTTAAGTGTTTGGTGTGCGTGAGCTTGTTGCTGTATTTGTGAGACAAAAACTATGAGAGACCCACAGAGGGATCAGAGACCATTCCCCTAAAAAAAACCCCAAACCAACCACCAAACTTACCTTGTGCCATTTCCAGCTGCTTCACCCAGCTGGGGTGACAAGTAAGTGTTTATGATCGTGCTGCCCTCACATTTTAATCAAATAGCTTCATTAAGAGAAATTTAAAAATGTCACGCGGGGCCATTTAAATCCTGCAGCAGTTGTCTCTGAGGCCACAGGACACCATTTAGCTTGTGCAGAAAAGCTTCATGAGGTGCTCTGCTCCCTGGTGCTTGCCAGGGTCGTTTGGAAAGTCCTGGCTCAAAAGGATTGTATTTTGGGTATTTTTAAAAGGCAGGCTTATGGTGGCAAAAATTTGCAGCGTGAACACCTTTCCCTTGTATTCTTGTGCCTTATTTTTCCATCAGCCTGTCCAGCCCTGGAAAGATTCACAGTTGTGCATGCTTTATAGCTGGATGTAAAGATATGAAATCTCTCTTAGGTATGAGATCAGAAACTGCTCCTTCAAGCCACTCTGAAGTGCAGCTTTTCTCAGCATCAGACCAGTTTCTGAGCATTTTCTGTGCAGTTTTTCCTCCTAATGGGAAATGCAGAAAGGGAGATGGAGGCTGCAGTTGTGCACTAGTGGCTGTTTGTTTGTCGTGTCGTACAGACGCGAGGAGCAGGGCTGCGATGGCTTACACCCTCAGCCCTTCACTGACCGTCACGTGGGGATGGAGGGCCAGGCATTGCAGAGCTGCTCAGACATTTGGCCGTGTGTTGCCACGTGTTGGTGAGATGCATGTTTGGAAGGGTTGTTTTGGAGGTGGAAGTCTTGAATTTTTAGTAATAGCCTGTGTTTCTGCTTCTTATTTCAGAAAGGAGAGACCGTGAAGAAGATGCGTGAGGAGGTGAGCAGCCTTTCTCTGTAGAAGGGTTTATAGAAGAAGGGAAGAGGAGTGGGAAGAGCTGCGCGATGCCCTGTGTGATACGTGTAGTAGCTCCCTGGGTCAGGACACAGCAAGCCCAGAGCTCTTTGGTCTCATTCTGCACTCAAAGAAACTCCTATCACATTTTATGGGAATTTTCCAAAGCCAAGAATTTGCTCTTAATGAAACACCGAAATTAAGTCACTCTTAAGGGGCTTGAGTTTGTCCAAGGAGTTTCCAGATCAGTAAGCAACACTCTTCTTTTGATAAGCAATGATGCCCTGAACTGGTCTTGCCTTGATCATGTTGGGTTTGAATTGCAGTAAAAGACCCAAAGCGGATACTTAGAAACCCTTTCTGAGAGTCAGAGGGCAGGGATGAGAGTTTTTAAGGTGAAATGGGATGTCGAGAGGCTGGCAGAGAGGATGACGATGGACAGGACCTGATGCAGAGGAAGGGCCGCGCCTCCGGTGCATCCCTGTGGGTTGCTTGGCTGTGGCTATTCCCAGGCTGCCCTTCTCTTTCCAGAGCGGGGCCAGGATCAACATCTCGGAGGGAAACTGCCCTGAGCGAATCGTGACCATCACAGGCCCCACCGATGCCATCTTCAAGGCTTTCGCCATGATCGCCTACAAATTTGAGGAGGTGAGCACCATGAGCCCTTTCCCCCTGGAGGGCAGAGTAAAAGGCTCTGCATCCAGACCCTGGGGTGGCCACCAGCCAAGCAGAGCCCCAGCATGCCCACTGCTGGGGCTAGCAGTACGGATGGGCCTGGGTACCTCCAATCCATGCGTGCCTGGCTGGACTTGCCTAACTGGTACACAACCTCAGCCCAAAACCTCCCAGATGTCCCTAACTAGGCAAGAACTGAGCTTGTCCCCGAGGTCTCGCAGTTAATTAACTGCAGGGGTGTGCAGTGATGCAGCTGCAGACAGAGACCAGCCCTGTCTGGGGGACATGAGCCCTCTTTTCTGGCTGTTGTGGTTTAACCCTGAATGGTAAAGGGACCCTTCAGCCGCTCGCTCAGCCCTGCCTCCCCAGTGGGGTGAGGAGGAGAA
>JMFS01068634.1:0-30949 GCA_000699545.1 Podiceps cristatus | reverse complement strand
ATATATATTTTAGTTGTGTGTGGGTGGTGCTGGAGGAGGAAATCAATGGATCGAATATAGGTATTTGTCAGTAAGACTACAGGCACTTCTTAAATAGGAATATTTGTTTCTCAGAAACTTCCTCTTGACCTTCAGTGTGAATTACAAGAAAATAGGTGAATATTATTGCTTAACTCAGAATTGCAATACATTTGCACTTTAGCTGGTAAAGTACAACTGAGGTGCCATTGTATTCCATTACTGGTGAATGGAAATAGCATAGAAGATACGCTGGAGGTTTTTGTATCAAGTCATTTCTAGCCATCAGTGGGTACAAATGGCACAAGCTCTTCAAAACACACAGCCCTTAAATGAGGAATTCTAAATCCTAATGGCAAAACATTATGGAAGATAAATGTTAGATTCAAGGATGTGTTTTCTGTTTGGCTGGTTACTGTTCATTGCTGGATTTTGTTTGTCCCAGAAGGGCATAGGGGTACGGTTTGGAACTTTGCTTGGAACTTGCCTTACCAGCAGAATCACTCATGCCCGCATGGTAACAACTGGTGTAGCTAATGCCTTATTTATGTATGGTTCTCCTGTCTGTTCTATTACAGAAGCTCTTTAGTGCAGACAGGCTTTTCATTCAGGCACAGACTTACCAAGTGCCCAGAAAATGTTTTGAGGAAGAGAATTTTCCCTTTTGTTCTTCTTTGTACTTAACTTTTCTGAAATGGTGAGATACGTGATGTCTTTACAGAATTTACTCCTGACTCTGCATGTTGTAACAGGCAGAATGGCCTGCGTCTCGTAAATGCAACTAGCCACATGAATTTCATCTCGGGTAAAGAATTCCCATTCATTAGGATTTGCAGAATGCCTTTGTTAGCTGAAGGAGCCTTCAGCGTGCAGGGAAATAGTAGTTTGTAGGGGTAGCTCTAGAAATTGGTGTTTATAAATGGAAGTTTTGGTAGTGCTGTTATGTTCTCTCTGATGTCAATATAATAATGCACTGGGGTTTTTTTCTTCTCCTTTTTTTCTCTTCCCACACAGAGTGTGTAGTGGCATGTCACAAGTTTGTTGAAGTCAACGCCCTGGGTCTAACAGTAGCTGCCCTTAGCAGCTATGATTCCAACATGAGAGCAGCCGCATATTTTGTCCTGGCTTCCTTTCGTTCTCATCTGGAAGGAGCTCGCTTTCGAGAGAAGAGTCAGGTAAGACTGAGCTCAATTGATAGTTTGCCTGGTTAGACATTTTAGGTCCTGGATGCTTATGGGCGAGTCGCTGCTTTACTCATTCATCTGCATGCACGTGGTGAGAGAGCTCAAAGAAGCTTTTTATCCTCTATTCCATTGTTTCTCCCCTATCGCTTTGTGTTTCCTCCTGTTAAAATCAATGGGCACAAAAAGGGGGAAGATACATTTTAGAAATTCTTAGGAATTCTATTTGTAGGAATGGAAATCCTGATGGGATTGGTATTTGATTTATGGCCTGTGACTTATCCTAAAAGCTTATATATGTATTCACGCTCTCCTGTTGTATTTGTTTGGGTGATGATTCAAGCTTTTCTCCCCTGGGCGCTTGTGCTGCAGTTGCTGTATCTCTTGGATGTTGTGCAAAATGGAATCGGGCAGCCGAACCTCAGATTTACCTTCTCTTTGACCCTCTACATTGCTCGTGTGGCACAGCAGATTCTGAAGCCAGGTACTATAACCTACTGTGCGTGTTGAACTCCTGGGGTGAGTCACTGTGCGTGGACTGAAGTCCTTGACCGATACTAGAAGATGAGACAGCTGTGACACTGGTAGGAGCCATGAAGTACGCTTTCCTGTGTTTCATAGAAAAGCTGTTGGTGCTTGTGTAGACTACCTTACTGGAGAAGTGGGAAGTGCCATTTTGATTTGTCTGCAAAACTATCCTGATCCATCAGGGATGAAGCCACTACCTCCTTATAATTTGGAGGTGCAGGTGGGCAGAGGACTAGATGAGTGAAACTAGATGAGCATCCACATCGTGTTCAGTAGGTTGGCCCAAGTATCCTTTTGTCCTTAGGCATGGCATCGGCATAAGTCACTGTTGCAAAGGAGAGTCACTGCACTGGGGAGTAGTTCAGGTTGGAAGGGACCTTGTGAGGTCTTTGGGCAAAGGGTTTAGCTAAAGTAGAGGGTTTTGCGCAGTGCTTTATCCTAGAAAGCCTCCAAGGATGGAGACTATAGTCCCTCTGGGCATCTTGTTCCACTGCTCTTGGGGGACATGTCTGAGCTGGAGGTTAAAAGTGATGATTGCCTAACGTGAAGTGTTAGCCTTGAAATACAGAGAGATTTGTCTCTCACTTTGCCGCAGATTTCTGTTTTGTCAATGAAATAATGTTGGATTTGCTGAAATCAGAGCCATGTTGAATGTTTATCTTCTCACCTGTTTTGTGTGCACTCTGAATAAGCTTTTCATTTTGCAAAGAGGAGGGATGGCCAACACTATAATCAGCGTTAGAGCAGAAGGCCTCCTCACTGTAATTAATAAAGTGTTCTGACAGCTAGCTGAAACACTGGAAAATACAGGTTCCATTTATTTTTCTGCGTGGTTGTGATTTGTGAACGTTCTCCTTCTCCACAATAACAATTGTTTCTCTTCACAGAGGAACACATGTATGTCAAGGTAAACCGATTCCTTCTGTCGCACCAGTATTTGGACCTGAGGAAAGTACCAGGGTTTTTCCAGCTTTTCTACAGTTTTGATTTTGAGGTAATGTAAGAATCCCAACGTAGGTATCCACTAATTTTTCAGAAAAGAATAGAAAAAAAGCCACAGAAATGCAATGATCTTCTTTCATAGGTAATTGATTAGAGACATCTCTGTTTCGTTTTATATTGCAATTAGAAATATTATTTCTGGGTTTCTTTGTCATTTTCTTAATAGTAACACATCGTGAAATCATGAGTTGTGCTATGTGTGCTCTGTAAGCACAACAAACAGAATGTTCTGCCCTAGCTATCCTAATTCATGTTTGAGTTTAGAGTATTAACATTGAGTTCAACTGAGGTATTGTAGAAACAGCAACTTCTCAAGGTCCATTATCATTGCCTATTTGGGCTGCAGGGTAACTGTTCCTGATGGATGTTATTGATTAAATTTGATAGGGATGAAAATTCTGAAAAGCCCAGAAAAAGCTGTGCTGGCACTCCCAGGCAACTAGGTTTTTTGTGCTCTTATGAGCAGGCATTATTTTGAAATGTCTGATTGTGGTATTTTTCTTACGCTTTCTAGTACAAAACAGAACGTGAGTGGATTCTCAGATTTCTTGGGGAAGGGCTGCGTGATAAACATTGCTATGAGCTTTATGACTACCAGAGAATTTTCCAGGTCATTCTTTCCTTTTTCAACAGTCCTTTGTGTGATGAGGGCTCCCAGGTAAGAACTAAAACAAAACAAAAAACAAAACAACCCCTACAAACAAACAAAAAACCCCCAAACCCAAAACAAACCACACACACACCAAACTCCAGACCCACAAAAGTTTTCATGGTTTGGAGATCTTAAATACAAAGCAAAGAGGAGCAGTTGACTCTTCCCTTGCCCTCTTGAAAGTCTGTTCCTTGTTGATTTTGTGTATATGTGGAGGAGGAAATAATTGCTTATGTCTAAAGCAGAGTCAAGTCCTTGTCCCCTGAAATTGGAACAGGTCCCTGCATCATGAAACCTCACTCGGTTTCAGCAGCTGGCAGTCTGGCTGTAGTTGTATTTCTACTAAATATTGCAGATACAACAGTTTGATTAGCCAGCACGTTACCTGTACAGTGTTTTATTTAGCAGGAAGAAAACTCACATGCCAGCAGCTGTCATGTTCAGAACCATCCACCCTGAGAAATCCAGTCTGTTAAAAGTATCTCAGTTAGGTATCAAAATCTTGGACAAAAAGAGAAAATTGTCTTGCTACCTTAAGACTACTTCTTAAGAGAAGCATCTGTGTGTATAAAGGCTTGAAAAGAGAATGAGAAGGAAGAGAATTCTTCCCTGGGGTTGCCTGAGAACATGTGGTGTTGGGTAATAAGTTTTAACTTGAATTTGATCAGATCCCAGATACCAGTCAGATTGCTAATTATATCCTTCTGAAAGATTGATAATAATTAGATCCTGACTATATTCTAATTTTGTAAAAGAACAAATTATATTTTCTGTTTCAGAGTCATATTCTGGAGATATTACAAAATGCTGCCCGTGTCACCAGAGCTGCCTATGAACTGATACAAGCTCACAGCCTCCTAACCTGGATACTGCACATCCTAGAGAAAAGGTAACTAGGGAAATACTAGTGAAATGGGAACGTTTTTGTGGTCCACAGTAGAATAATTATGCAACTGCGTATGAAAACAAAGGTGACAGATAAAGGAGGTGGCCTGTTAGTGGTTGTGACATTTGGCACCTAGGGCCATACTGGCAGAACTTGCCGAAATCTGAAGCGTTCCCTTGTGTTTCTAAAAACAAAATACAGATACGTTCAGGTTGTAGTAGGAGGGATGGTGTGGGAGGAGCTTAGTGGTTTTGCTAATGCTTTCTTGAGAAGCTTAGAAAACAAAATGACAGCTTATTTTAGTGTATGTGACTATCTTTCTTTTCAAGTACCCACAATTCATATCCTGTCATAGGACCTCCTTCACAGTAATGGCCACAATAATGAATTTGAGCTGTCAATAACATATCTCCTCCCACCCCTTCCTCCTCCCCTTGCCTTCCCTCACACACATGCACACATGTGCACACACACACATGCACGTGCATGCACGCACGCCCACAAAATCTCTTTTGCATAGATTCCCCTGGCAGGTTCAAGCCAGGTTTCACGATCATCTACAGTGTGGTTGGCCGGAACAGCTTCCCAGTACTGCTCCCCTGTTGTGCACCTCTCTTTGGTACGGTTTGGTACATTTGGAAGTGAAAAAGCCTGGATTTGGCCTCCGGCACCGAATGCTTATTTTGTGATTGTACTTTTGAGAAGTAGTACTCGTGCATCCTCTCTACAACAATGAGCTTGCCCCCCACTGCCTCGCCATTAGAGCAACAAAGTAAATACGGCTCCTGATGCTGTACCGTAAGCGTTGCTGTTGTTACTTCAAGGCTTAGGAACGTAAGGAACCAAGCCGTCTTGAACAGTAACTGCTCTAAAGAGATGGTGGCAATGGTTGCAGTGTCATGGAATACTTGGCAGCTGTAATGAAAGATGCAAGTGAGAAATCCCGTGTCTCGTGCCGGGGCCGGGATACACTGCTGCGTTTCCCGCACCGCAGCGTGGCAGGAGGAGGGCAGTAACCAGGGCCTCCGAGGGGCTGGGGCTTCCGAGGGCTGTGCGCTCCCATGCCCTGAGGGGGCCCTGGCCCAGAGGCTGCAAAAGCGGACTAGAATATGGTTCCCTCTAGCAGATGGACTGGCTCCTGGTTAGGTTCTCCCTTCCAAATGGGTGTTTGTTTCTTTCTTTTTTTTTTTTTTTTAGGTTTCTGGAAAACAAGCTGTTAAATAAAATTATTTCCTTACTCCATACTCTGTGGCTAACCAATTTAGGAGACAAGAGAGAATGCAAGAATCAATCCCAGAAGAACAGGAAATTTCTTCCTATTCAGCTTGTAAATGAATTTCTGTATGTTTTGGTCACAGTGATCAAACACATTCGGTAAGTCTTTTTCTTTCTTTTTTTTTCTTTTTTTCTTTTTTTTTTTTTTTTTTAATTTTTAATCCATTTGCATCTCATCCTCTGTCCAGTTTGAAATTTATTAAGGCCAGAAGAATTTCTTGATATCTGATAGTTTAATGCTTTTTCCCCCCCTTCAGTTTAAATGTTGAATAGTGAATTTTGATGAGAATTCTTTGACATGAAGGTTTAACTATTTAAATACACGGGGAATTAAATAACAGCTGATGCGCAGTTACCGTCAAGTTCTACACCCTTAATTACTAGCCATTTTTAAGGTACTGTGTTTTATATTTTTCCTACTGGATTAGAACCTGGAGTTAGCAATGCTATTTACTGCAAGGATCTTTCATGCTCTCTGAAGGTTTAGACTTTCTGTGTCTGTACCACATGAGCAAATTGTACCAGGAGAAGCCGTGCAGAGTTCTCCATGACAGTGCTAAGAAGGGGCCCGTCTCTTCTCCAGACCTAGAGCACTTAACCTGTCGAAGCACAGCAGTTGCAGCAGGGATAGTAGAAAGCAAATGGGTAACCAGTTCTATTTGGGTTCATAGTAGCACCTGCAGCTCTTTGTGCAGACAAGTATTGTCACAGCCTGGAGAAACTCTGTTTATTTTTATCTCCTCAAAATTTTGAAAATTCACGCAAAAGAAAGAAGCGTAGGTAAAGCTCCAGGCCTCCGGGCCTTTTCCTCGTGTGCCATCTGCCTTTGCTATTTACCGGCAGGAGGGCAAAGACCGTGTTTCATGGTCTCTTCTGCCAAATGGTAATGGAGCGAAGCACTGCGTGTTCTGTGGGAATGAAGCTAATTGTTCCTGGCATCCTGAGAAACAAAAGGATATGTCTAGAGAACTTCACGAGAAAACTGTAGGAAAAGACTGTACGGAGAAAAAAAGGGTACTTATTTTATTAATTAGCATGCAGAAAAATAGACAGCACTTTTGTTTTCTTTTCACAGGACTAATTTAGATCTAGCCAAACTGACTCAGTTTTTCAGTACACTCAATTCCGTGCTGGAATATCGTGCTATAGTTGTTGACGCCTTCAAAGAAATGAGCCGGTTCACTGTGAATGACAGCATTCTCTCAAACAAAGAGGTCCTGCTGCTGCTGCATAAGTGGAGCGTCGTCGAAAAAGACCTGCAAGTGCAGGAGGATGTGCAGACTCTTGCTCAGACATACCAAATCAAAGAATTGCTTAGTAAGTACTAAAATATTTCAGAAAAGTAGTACTGTTGAGCTGTTACAAGCTAATCGTACAAGTGATGCAAACTTCGTGGGAAATACTATTAATAACTTTTGTTGGACAATCTGATACAGCTTGGGGGAGGAGGAACGGAAATGGAAAGCCATTTTTCAGGTCTTCATTGTAGGGATTTCTAACTTTAACACAATTCTGGAAGCTTTGGAGAAACAGTGTGAGCTTTAAAGTGAAACTTAGTTGCAGATCTAGTGTCAGGGTTTGAAAAATTGTATTTTTAAATGAAATTTAAAAAAACAAAAACAACCGGTGCCTGGACGCTTTAGGCTCAAAGATTCAAATGACTCTGAGTGTGGATGGGGGATCAGAAAATGAAATATGAGTAAAAACTATCAGTAAAGCAAGCAAAAATTAAATAGTTAATTTTTCTTACTGTCATCAGCGTTGAAAGAAAGCAAAAAAACATTTGGACTTGTATGACTTCTCTCGTTATCTCTGTGAATAAAATGTACAAGGAACTTTGTAGTGGGAGGTGTTAAACAATGCTGCTTTCCTGCAAATACAACAACTGGTCTTGGTGCACATTAAAACTTCTATAGGTTTCTTGAAATGTTCTATATCAGTTAAACTAATTATTAAAGTATCACTGTATTTAAGGGATACTATGAAAGCTTTATTTTTCTAAAGTTTTTCCCACCCTTTTAGTGTCTTTCTAAGGATTTTTAGAGAGTTGTTACAGTGACATCTGTAATTTACTAAATACGTGGTTTTAAAGTCTGTTGCTCGAAGCCTCAGGAGCTTATAAAGCAGTTACAAAAATGGATCTTCATCTGAAATTTTGTTTCTGAGGTTATATTTCAAGAGTTGTCCCCATCCTCCACAGCCCCCAGGAAAAAATGCTGGAGTGCATTTAGTACGTTTCAAGCTGCAGAGTGCAACATAATGGAAATTTCTGATGACTTTCTCAATGCTCTGTGTGGTCTGGTGGTGGCAAAGTGCCGTTGCTCTTTGGGAGCTTTGCTGCTCCCCAATGACACAGGCAGCGGCTAACGGAGGGCAGCCCTGCATCGCAAGGTTTGGCTGCCTGTCTCTTCCCTTGGGTGTGAAAACTTCGGGTGCCCGTGGCTGTCAGCGCCTCGCCAGCCAGGCCCCCAGCCGGGATGCGGCTGTGCTGGAGGGCGTCAGACTTCGCTGCGTTAGCCTGCGCCATTCAGAAGCACCGTAGCTGCGCTGGTGTCTCCTTCCGTAGGCAGGCGTGTGCTGGGCCTTCGCCAGCCCAGAGAATAGCGGCTTGAGCGCTTCTCGGGAGGTGGTGTAAAGATGTAGCCTTACGGGCAAAACCGCATCTTGTGGGCCTCTGAAATACTGCCTTGGCTTCGCTGGGCTGGGGCCTGGGCGGCATCTTTGCTCACCTCGACGTTAGGCGATCCAGTTCAGGAAAGCGTTCCAGCCTGTGAGTCACTGGGAGCTGCCTGTAGCCCACTTGCTCTGAATTGCATAGGCTCAATCAGGCTGCTAAATGAGGGCAGTACTTATCCTCTTAGCAACTGAAACAACACGATACCATCTTTCTTGCATAATTTTGTACTGAGAAAATCCTTTGGAATATCTGATGTTTGTTTTGGTGGTGTTTTTCTTCCTACAGAAAATATTAAAGAAAAGAACAAATCTCAAGCATCGTCTCATGCATATCATCACATTCGGAAAAAGAATGAGACAGAAAGAGGAGACAACACTGCTGCAGACCCGAAAGTCTCTGAGCTGGAGAAATGCAGAGAGCATCTGCATTCCATATTTACCCATTGGAAGCCTGTGTTCCCAGCGCCGCCTACCAAACATCGAGGGGAGCCCCTCAAATCTGCTGACCTTGTGGATGAAACAGTCGGTCTTACCTGTGCATCCACTTACGTAGTAACTAAGTGGCTCATCAAGTCCATGGTTGAGCACGGCCTCAATATGCAGAATGTCCCATTAACTCTGCGGTGGCTGCAGAACTGCATCTTGCCACACCCAGTGGCAGTGCAGGAGATGCTCAGGGATGAGACATTGAGAAACAACATCTTCAAGTTTTACACCCAGGTCTGTGAGGCCAGCAGTGGGGCGGCTGGACTCTTCAAGGAGCAATGTTTGTTCAGTTCCATCATGCTTCACCTAATGGATGCTCAGGGCCTGACCAACAACAGCCTTCATGAACTTGTGAAAAAGTTGTGTCTGTCAGCAATGGCGGAAGAGGATGGGAACAAGAAAGGTAACTCGTCTTTTTCTTTTCACTCACATTACAAGGCGGTAATGGTAGAAAGTAGGCTGTTCTGTGGGGATTTTTTTTTAATTCATCAAAACAGGTTTAAGTTTGCCCATGTCCGTTGGTGCTCATGACTTCACGAAGTAAAAGCCATGTCTTTGGTGGTATGAGCACAGGGTTTGGTAGCACAGAACAGGGTGGGTTCTGATAGTACAACAGTCGTACTCCCTCAAAGAAACTTTCCTTTCTAGGACTAAAATGGAGTTCAGTGAGGTATAAAAATACAATTCCAAAGGGAGAAATAGTCTGCAACAAATGAGTCCATGTGGGTACGGGTTCTGATCCGTGTGCTGTTCAATGTTAACATTTGATAGCAAAAGCCACAGGTCAGATTTCAAACTTTTCTATTTAAAGACGTCAGAAGGTTGCGCTAACAAGAAACTTTTCTTTCCTTCATGTGAGGAGGACCATTGGCTTTGCATGGGCAAAAACCCCACAAACTTTCCATCTAGGAGAAGAGTTAGGAGACTATGTTAAAATGCAGGTCTGGAGGTAAAATGGTAAAATGGCTTGGTTTTGTATTCCCATGTGGAAATAGAAGAATATCTGCTCTGATTTTTCTCTATAATTTTTCTTCCACAGCTGTTTGTGTATTCCTGACTTCTGTTTACATTGGGGACATATGGCTTGGAGCACAGGAGCCAGATATGTTAATAACCCACGTCAAATTGATCTGCAGTAGTACAGATGAATTAAACGATGATGACTTGGAAACTCATAAACAAGGAGAAGAAACTATTATGCCTCTTTGCAAAACCCTTTACTTGGCTACATTGGGGCATTAATTCAGTGAACAGACACTTAATCTTTAATGTTACATGCTCTGCCGCCCTCATTGCGAGCCATGAAACCCTCTTGAACTGTTCTCCAAACAAATCTAACTCGTTTTGTCATAAAGATCAATATTTTATTACTGTGTGCAAACTGACGGCGGGGGGGAATTGTATTCATCATCTCTCAGTGGAACATTAAAGCTATAATTTCCCTTTTCTTGAACAGTATGGGACAATGAATGTTATTTATATAATTTTTATTACCGTCATTTTTAACTTTATGAAGAACCAATAGAGACTGATCAGTGCATTGCCTCTGGACTGTATTTCAGTCCCCATGTAGTTAAATTCCATCCTCTCCCCAGTATAAGATGGGGAATAAAGACCGCAGAACTTCACCACAATGTGGTATAAGCACAAAGAATGAGTAGAGGTTTAGCCGCAATGATTCACTGTTTCTTGAAGAACCCGGTTTCTTTCATGATATGTGATACCAAAACCAGTATGATTAGAAGACTGAACACTGGAATCAGGATGCTCTGGGATTCTGCTTGTTTTTAAATTAAATGGCTTTTGAAAGCGTTTACATCTGAGCTGGTCTGGTTTTATTCTATTTTTTAGTTTGGGGTTTTTTAATTTAAAAAAGCCCTGACCATCACCGCTGCTGGGACTTGTAACAAAGGCCCGTCTTCCCTCCACTCTGAAAAGATGAGAGATGGAACTAAAACCCAAATGACTCGCTGCTCATTGATTATACATGTTTTTATTGGAAATTCTCTGTGAAATCTGATAAATATTTCTTGAATGTGGCCTTGAGGGCAGTTTAACATACCATTCCAGATATGCAAACAGGCAGAGCCCAAACTCGAACCTTTGAAATGCAAAACAGGATTTATTAAATCAGCTCATTAATACGTGCTGTGTAATTTGTTTGTACTTTGTACAAATTCTGTATGGGGAAGAAGATCAGAAATTCACTCCTTGTGCTATTTATTTAATTTGTTGGGTTTTTGGGGTGGGTTTTTTGGGTTTTGTTTTTTGTTCTTTTTAAATGAAAAAATGTGAGATGTAAATAATGACGATTGCTTCTACATATAAATATTCCTGTCCTAAAGAAGCCATAAGCTCTATATTAAAACTTGATTTAAAAATAGTAAATACTTCTTGAAAAAGCTGAAAGCCCATTAGAGACTAAATTTTGTGTTGTATAAATTACTAGGGTCTGACATCAGGAAATCTCTGTGATGAAAAAACTTACTTCATTTACAAAAAAACATGGGCAAAATGAAACCAAAGGAGTCCCAAAATGAAAGATCTCTTTCCATCTCATTTAACTGGAAAAGAAAATACTTATGAGACAGAGGGAAGGAGTTTTTCAGCTGTCTTGAGGGACTGAGCACATCTAACAGGATAGTAGTACAATTTGCTTGAGAGAATTAGAGATGAGGTGAGACCATTCAACCAACCTAAGGCTGATAATACAGAAATTTATTTACCCGAATGTGTCTTAATTGGCAATAAATCAATTTTCCCAAAGTTGAGTCTGTTTTTCCCATGATGGTAACTGCCCTATCTTAATCCTGACCTACAAACTTTTTCATCCCATTTTCCCCCCATCCTGTTGTGGGCGAGTGAGAGAGCAGCTGGGTGGGCATCTGGCAGCCACCCAAGGGCAACCCACCACACTAAGCAGTGTGATGTAGTGTAACCCCTTCCTATCCCTTCATAAAGTAACAAACCACAAATCCTAAATGCCACAACCCACTTGTCACACCCTCTCCAACAAGTTGCAAGCCCAGAATGTTTTTGGGTGTGTTTGCTTAAAAAAATTAACTCCGTGATACCTGCAGGAGTAGAATTCATCTGTTGAAGCTCAACCAGTTGGAAGAGCGATGCTTGAGTGAGATCTGAGTCTAGAAATAGGTACAGCCGATGCAAACAGGCGTGCTAAATCTGCTTAAACAGCTATTTGCACGCTTTGGTATTTCTCTCTGTGGATGGAAATAGTGATTTCTGAATGCGGTTTTGTCTGCTAAAATAAGGAAAATCACCTTCAAGCCTATAGCGGGCTTTAGCTAATGAGATGCACGGTGCCACAGAAGTGGGAAATAGTATCGGAGCCTATAGCGGGCTTTAGCTAATGAGATGCACAGTGCCAGAGAAGTGGGAAATAGTATCGGGAGACTCTGCCTACGACTAGGGCCGTTCACGCACGTCAGTCTGTTTTCCTTACAGTAAAGCATCTAAATCCTGACCAATTGCACACAAATCCGCCCTCAGGGTTCATATTCAAATGATGATTTTCCAATGGCCTTAAGTATTCGGAATGGCGCGGCAGTGGGTGCTTTCTCCCTAGCTTGGAATGTTTTGTTCGTATCCCCAGTGCTGTTTTTACCAAAATACTCGAGGTTGGAGGAGAGAGTTGTTTGTGTGTGTTTCTTTTTTTTTTTTTTTAAATGTTTTTTTTTTTTTTTTTAAATGTTTGTTTTGGGAAGAGAGAGAGAAAATGAATGCA
This sequence comes from Podiceps cristatus, assembly GCA_000699545.1. NCBI lineage: Eukaryota > Metazoa > Chordata > Aves > Podicipediformes > Podicipedidae > Podiceps > Podiceps cristatus. Next base: position 18,500 of record JMFS01068634.1, on the reverse strand, counting down.
AATGAACTGACAATTTAAAGCTGTCATGTAAAAGGTACATAGCTCATATGTGCTTATCGGGAAAAAGAATGTAGCTGTGCATGTGGGAACTTAAAAGGCTTAATCGCTCACTGCCTCTGAGCTTCAATATATTCTAGTAATGTGGCAATTAAAAGATTATTATGAAGTACTCCTGGAAATAATGGTCAAGTATTTTTAAAAGCCACAGATGGTGAGCAGTTGAATGATTTCTGTGTGTGAATTGCTGTCAACGTATTCAAAATGCATTTTAATAAATTATATAGATGGAGAGTCATTAAGAAGTTAATAAAATGAAAATAAATTGTGGGGAGCATTTGGAAATGGAAAACTTGCTCCATATAGGGGCCTACATTTTGAAACAAGGAGTTTCTACAGTTTAACACAAGCTACTCACTTTGATGCGGTTGTGATGAGAACCATGCGGATGAAGCTCCAGAGCACTCTGCAGCGGGCCCAGCGGTCTGGGCTGCCCTCACAGGAATCGTTGCCAGGACGGGCCTTTTAAGCCTTTTACTCAAAATTCACAAAAACTCAGTGAAGTCGCCAGCCCGGAAGAACATACCGCTTCCTGTTGTACATGCTGTATCGACCACGTAGGGTTTGAGTTGCAGGTGGGGCTTCTCAGGGATTTGAGATGGATCTCGGCGATGGGCTGCTGGTGCCAGGGCTCAGGCGAGGACGTCCGACACGTTAGCAGGAGAGGACTTCACACAGCACGAGCGACCGGGCAGAGCGACGTGGCTTTTGCGGGGGTAGTGGTTTGGGAAAACATTTTTATAGAAGTCAACTATATCTTTGAACCAGCAACGTGACCTGATTCGGGTCACGCTTTGGTGACTGGTGGGTGCAGCGTTTCAAGCACCCACCAGCGCTGCAGAGCACGCCGGGAAGGCCTCTGTTAATGGAGGGCTCAGGGGGGGTGGGATAAAGTGCTCCCTGTGGAGAACAAAGCACTGGAAGGGCCTTGCAGTGGGTGCGTATGGAAATGTCGCAGCAGGGAATGCATTTCTCTCCCCCCTGCTCCCCTCCTCCCGAGTTACGTGCTGTAAGATTGGCTTGCATTTTGCGTATTATTTATTACTGTTTATATAGTCCATACAACATGCCTTCCATTTCCAGGTAATTTGAAAGGTGGGAGGGGAAGTCTTTTCAGTGCTTATGTACTTTGAGTCATGTTCCAGTGCAACTAGTGAAAGAACACCAGTTGTTAACGAATGGGAGGATTCGTGTCTTTCAAAAATCCTCTTGGAATCCATTTGCAGAGAAGAGGTTCTTGGAAAACAGGGTGATCCGAGTCTGTCGTGAGTCAGGGAGGCGGATGGCGGAGCAGACTGCCGGCAGGCAGCGCGGAACCCTTGCAGGAGAGATGTTCTAGCCCAGGGTAGACAGACCTGGCAGGAACGACCAAAGCGCAGTTGCTGCATCCTTGAGGAGGAAAACGGGTCTGGATGGTCGGGTCCTCTTCAGGCTGGCTTTAATGCTACTGCGGGGTTGCAGTGGGGTTAAAGGTAACGTCCCAGTTTGCAGCGGGAGGGCTGGTGCCAACAAGGCAGCTGATTCGTGTCTCCTGAGAGCGCCACTTCAGCTCGAGCAAAAGGTAAGGGTATCTGGGGCGAGGGGAGGGCTGTCGTGGCCATCTGAGTCGGCTGATGGAAATGTTTGGTTCTCTGATGCATCTCTGTCCATGTTGCACCTTCAGTTCCTGCAGCCTTTCCTCGTTTTCTCCATCTGCCCATGACTCAGACTGACTCCACAGACTTTACGCCTTGATGGGTTTCCAAGCCCAACACCAGTTTGCTCAAAAAGCAAACTGCAGAAGTGTTTATCTCAGAGATTAAAAAAAAGGGAAAGATTAAAAAAAACCCCACAATACAAACATATGCCTGGTGGTTTGGTCTGTCTCGTTGTGTTTAAGGCTTTTTTAACACAGCCCAACGCACCCACTCTCATGGCCCACACTCCCTGTACACAGCATAAGGCTGCTCTGGCAGCACCTCACTGGAGGAGTTTTTGCTGCCTGCTCGGGAATGGGGAATTTCTAAGCTTCTCCTCAAGTCTCAAACAAATTTTGTGTTGTTCTCTGCCCAGCGACTAGCAATGCAGCCTTACATCTGCTCCAGCCCTCGCTGCACTGCTCGGCCCGACCCTGCAGCCCCAGTTTCCTGGAGCTCTGAGGGTTCCTCGCCCTCTCGCGGGCCTTCCCCTGGCTCTGCCTGGGCTTGGGGCAGCTCTGCAGGTGAGGAAAGCTCGGGAGAGCAGAGGCCACTGAAGGGAGGGGAGTGCCAGTGGCCCGTCCAACTCCGCACTAGCGGAGCTAAACCCATCCTCTCCACCTCGCCGAAGGGCTGCTCTGACCCTCACGGGGGGCTGTGGCTTCTGTTAAACTATGCGTCAGCCCCAGCTGAAAGCAGGCAGCTCATGCAGACATCCGATGCTGCTTTTGTGGGTTCGCCAGCATTTTCCTTTGATATCAAATATGGTAACCACGCTTCTATTGCCCAGGTGACTGGCAGATACCATTTCAAGATTGTTCGGTATTAACAGTTTCTTTTCCATCTGCCATTTCAAGATGGAAACAAAAAGTAATTGGTTATTGGTAGCAAAACTGTATTTCTGGGCAGTAGGTAAAGTTAATGACTTTATTCAGTAAGACACGTGAATAATTAGTGCTGCCATTCGCTTTTTTAAGGCTGTTTGAGGTAAACAGTGTTTTAATAAATTTTGAGTAACCCTTTTTTTTTTTTAATAGAAAAGTAAATAAAAAGCATATTTTATCCTTGAGGGATTTGCTGAGCTTTAAGTTAGTGAAACAAGTTGTAACCCTTCTAAATGCAAAGTTTTATTGTTGATGTTGCACTTGACATCGTTGCCCATTTGTCGGAGGATAACCAAGGGGAGGTGTCACTAAGATGCAGCTGATGAGGGTGACCTGAGGAGAGACCCAGAAATAGATGACTCGTGGCTCTCATGATATACAAACAGTATTGGTTATGCTGCCTGTTCGGGAAGCTCAACAGGATGCTGCTTTCTTTCACAGCCCGGCAACGCAGCGAAAACTGACGCTGCAGAGCCACTCCCGAGGATTAACAGGACTCGGCATGTGTCCAGGTGAGCAAGGCAGAGCTCTTTACAGGACTCGGGCGTAACTGGAGCAGACTTTTTGCTGGAGGAGTAGATCCGCTCTCAGCCAAATGGGTCTTAATGGGAACCCCTCAACTGGCAGCACACCCCTTGCACCAGGTAACTGAGGGGAGTTTGAGTCTGAATCCTTACTTTAAAAAAGAGAAAGTTTACAGTCACCGTCATCAGGATCTAAAATGTTGATCAGGCAACTCCAGCAATGTTGCTCACATATAGCTGTTAGAACTTCCTCTTGTGCATCCAGGTTTTTTCAGCTTTGTCCTTTGTTGAAAAACATTTTTCTTTTTCTTCTTCTCCTGAACTAGTTCAGGTTTGTGGTATCAGTGTTCAACAGGCAGTCACAGGACCGAGCTTCTCCCCGCAGTCAGGAGAACTGTGCTGCCGGTTTTGTTTAACCCGCTCCAGTTTTAACTCTGGCTCAGATCCTTCCGTGAATGCCAGTTTTGTCTGAAAGGGAGGTAGGTGTTCAAGAAGCAACCACATCTGAGCATGGGCTACTGAGATCACCACAGTGAGGCTGTTCACCATTGGAACTGCTTTCTTCTATCTGGCTCCCTACAATCACTTGTCTGTAATGCATGGAGAGAAAAAAAAAAGTACCGTTATCAGGGACATCTGTTTGGAAGACAGATAGCAGCAGTTTCCTAAGGAAGCACATTACCAAAGTTTTTTAAAAATATAGAAGATGGCTCTTGTAACACAAAAGACATTGAATCCAGCATGAGAGATGCTCTTGGACTTCAGCCCTCTTTATCCAGCTTGAGAATCATGTCCTTACCTAGAAATGGCATATGACCAACAGCAAAAGTGTGAGCTGTGGCTGATATGTGGTGACTCCCCTTTTTCCCCTCAAGATGGGACCTTCAATCCAGCCCTTAAGCTTGGTTCTTTAGCTGGATTTTTAAAGAGGAAACTAGAAACTGTGCTATGACTTGCTCTGTACTGAGGGTGAAAGGAACTGTCATGGCTGCTCCTGGCAAAGAGAAGAGGGACAAGAGCGTCATGTGACTGTGAATGGGTGTCAGAGGGGGGCAAGAACAAGAGATGTGTGGTATTTGGGGAAAGATTCCCTGATGCTGGGTCTGGGAAAAGGCAAGGCACAGCTCTAACAGTCAGTGGGGATCTGAGCAAGAAAATAGGACAGACCTAAAAAAGAAGTGCGTAGGAAATTTCCAGTGTACAAATAAGAACAATACAAAGATGTATGGTTCTGCCACAAAAACAAGTTAGTGGTGGGGTGGAGGGGGCAATGATATGAGACCAGCACAACATGCACTCTGCCTCTTCCTCCCCGAGCTCTCTTCCCAGCAGCTTCCCAAACTTCACCCTTAAAAAATAAATAGCAGATGAGTCCTGGCCTAGAAGTTCTATTCAATATGGCTGAACATGAGAACCCAACTAATACTGTCTCCTTAGGGCTTCAAAGGTGAGGAGGAAAATTACATTGGGAAGAAAAATGTAACCAAAAGTGAGAATGAAAATGGAAAATTTTTGAAAAGTCTTATTAATGTCCTGGAGCCATGGCTTCAGGGATGAGAAAGAAGACATCTTTGACTAAAAGCCAATGTTTCAGTGGCTGGACAAACATAACAACCAAAATCTAAAAATTAAAATAAATGGGATTAAAAGGAAAATAATTCTTTTTAATACTTTGGAGGAAGGGAAATGCAAACTTTATCGCTTCAAATTTATATTGATTAACTTCTAATGAAAGCTTAAAATATCTGTGGCTGACAAGACCAACACAACAGGCATTTTGCTTAATGGCAAGTCAAAAAAACCGAAACAAACCCCAAAAGTCTCAGCAACAGGCCCACCACAGGCAGGCAGATTTCAGGTTTTCTTTGCTATGCTGCAGGCGTATTTAAGACATCTCTCTTCTCTCGGTTTGACAGAAGCAAGACAAAAATACTCTTACCAAAACAGGACGTTCTCTTTCCAGTCCATTAAGTAGCTAAATATCATCAGCTAGCTATCCGTATTTTAAAATCAGCTGGAGAACTTGCATCCCAGAGACCTGGAGACTGTCTGAGGAGAACTTTGGCTGGTTCTTGTTAATCGTTAACTGTCCCTGGAACAGCAGGGAAGTTTGAGGAGGCTGGAAGAGCCCTCGTGTCCCAGAGCCAGCTGGTCAAGCCAGGTCACTACAAGGCGATGCAACTGACCTCAGCCCCAGGCAAAATCATGGAATTAAAGCTACGATAAGATACAGCTGAAAAAGTATTTCAAAGGACAGAAAACCCAATTCCAGAGAGTGTGGTTTTACAGAAAGACAGGTACGGTGAAAAATGTCTGATGTCATTTTTTGAGGGGAACACAATTTGGAGGATAAACGTAGCTGCATGTACGTAGCTATTTAAGCAGCAGTAAGGCGTTTGCCTTAGCATTCCATACTGCCTTCTTTAAAAAGAACTATGCACATGCCCATTAAACGGGTGTTATGTGAATTAGGCTTCTCAAAGAGTAACAGGAGAATGATCTCCGACTGTGGCTGCTTCTAGCAGGGCTCCACAAGCACCTGATGCTGTTCAGCATTTTCATCAGTGATCTGGAGGTAAATGTAAAGTCTCTCTGAATAAAGACGCAGGTAAAGACACGGTGATACAAGGAGGAGCCAACAGTTATATAGCACAAACTAGGCAGGTAGTTAAGATGTACCTATTCAAATTTAATTTTAATATATTAGATTTAAAGCCTCAACCCTGGCAATAATATTTTTCATTGAGAACTCCAGATTTTTCATAAACTATTCTCCCTAAAGACAGGGAGACACAGAAAAGCTTCAGACAGAAAAAAAAAAAAAAAAAAAAGCAGAGCTAGCATTTTCTATTTATGGATTTCCGGAGACAGACATGATCTTTGAAAGCCTGGAGCAGGTGATACTGTGATTCCAAAATTTCATACATTTATCACACTGTCTATGCACAGGGATGACTTTCTGGCATTCTTCATTAATGATTTTTTAATGTAAATACATGTTGAATTTTACCGAAGAAGTATATCAGTTAAGCCAAGATGCAATGCCAAGGCACTGTGATTTAACTAGGCAGAGAAATACTGATCAACTTAACAAATACAAGACCTCGTTCTTCTCTGCAGAGGTTCTCCTCTGCACCTGGGCAGAGCCCGCATCCCTGCCCTCCGTGAGCACCGCTCCCAAATCTCCTCCAGCGCAAAAGTTGTCTGCGGTTTGGCTGATGTCCCTTGCGAGTGAGCTGCCGTAACCTGAGGACTGACTGGACTGGGCATTCTGCACCCTCCGAGGAGATGATGTTGGATTTGATAATAGGGTTGTTCACAGGACAAGAGTGATTTCCCTCTTTTGATTGTCACCTGCAGATGTCTGTCTGCTAGATGGAAGCTTTTTGGGCCATTTAGAACCGTTTTAACAGTTTGAAAACAAAAAGGCCCATCACCTCAGTTTGTAGGAGAAAGGGCAAGAACTAAGAAGACCTTCAGAGAGCTCGGAGAGCCGCGCAATGCTAAGACAGCCAGCCTGCTTCCCAGTACCTGAGCAGCGCAGCCCACCGCGCAGCCCACCTGGGTGGATGTTTGCCTGGTGGCACCAGGCTTGGAGAACGTCTGAGCAGCAGCCCCAGAGGGCACATCCTGGCCTCACATCCAGCAAGTGGTGTCCTCTCAACCGCAGAGTCTCAGTGCATGGGATTTCTGGAGGGACACTGGCTGCTGGTGAGCAACCCCTGTTTGAGTTCACACATACATTGACACAGCGGCTGGTGCTAAACAGAACCCCAGCCCGTTTCTTCTCACTTGGAGATCGGTTATCTCCGAACAACCTCAGCACCACCCTACCAAGCGTGATGCCAACCCCAGGCCTCTCTCCAGTGGCACGATACCTGCTAAAAGGTATGGAGCATGTTTCTTTAGATGACAGGAGTGAGAACACTTTCCCATAGAGCACTGTAATTAGAGCTCTGGTGACTGAAGTCTTGCAACAGGCTTTGGCAGTTCATAGCTAACCATTTTCACAGGCTCTGCTCCTGTGGGTCTGGCAGCTGCTCGCATCAAAGGGAGCTGGTTCTGTCAGCATAAAAAGAGAAAGTTCTAATGACGGAGGTGTGAAAGACAGCTTTATCCCTTGAAACCAGAGGCTTGAGAACAGCAAGATTTATTATCTGCTGTTTGAGATTAAATTCAGAAACCATACTGGGGAGAAATTGGGGTAGATCACCAGGAACACTGTATATAAGAAGCCAGATGTAAAGACTTCACTCTCTCAGCCTCTTCTGACACAGGCAGTGATGCTGTAACCTATGCAGACAAGTCATGTAGACTTCAAATACTGGTCTTGCCAGAGTCCCGACCATGAGATTTAAGTAGCACAGAGAAACTGGGTTCTTCCTGAGCTCTTAGCCAATCTTGGCTAGGAAGTTTAGGATACCCAGGTGTGAGAATACGTGATTACCACTAGTGAGAGACAGTAGGTAGAGATCGCAGCTGACTAGATCTTAAGTGAGTTTATAGACAGACAAATTACCTTGATTCCAGGAAACAGACTGCTGTGATAGGAAAGAGAGGGATGAAGAAAGTAGAGAAGAGGAGCAGCTGCCTTAGGAAAACAGAAATCAGGAGTGTGGTCTGCTCAGCCAGAGAAGTACCTCTCACGAGGATCTCCTTATTAAAAAGGACTTCCTCTCCCCGAAGACAAGGCAGGATGGCCGAGCAGAGCTATGACAGGCCTTACCATCATCTGGAGGAATACGCTGCCTTGAGTATCAGATTCACTGCCTTTGTGTACAGCAATAGGTACTTTTTTGTTATTGTAGTATATGGTGGTTATATTGTTATATTACAGTCTTGAAGGTAAGCTAAAAATAAACATCTGAAAACTATCTGCCCTCATGTGAGATCTAGGATATTGCTATAGTTTTTTTTTGTTTGTTTTTTTCCCTGTCCTAGGCACTAAAACCCCTGAGCTGTCAACTATCCAAATTAGTTCCCCAGTTCCAGGAATGAAGCAGCTGTTGCAATTGATCTGGATGGAACAAAAAATTGAAAGAGCACATGGACATTGTACAGTCTGTCCACCAAATCAGTGTTTGTCTGTCCATGAAGGAAACTCTCACCTGCAAACCGAGGAGAAAGCTGGCCGTAGAACACAAGTTTTCAAGCCAACTCCCACATCTCTGTTTGGCAAGTGGTATCCTTAAACCACGTTACCATGTGCCCCAGAAATGTTGGGTAAAAGCTGGTAGCAGTCAGTGGAAAAAAATATCTAAACACTGGATCGGGTTTCTTATTGCAAGAAATCTGTCTGAAGCCAGCAAGGGTCATGCTGCCAAGGAGTCCAGAGTCCCTTGACTGAGCCTCTCTGAGGCTACTACGACAGCAAGAAACGTGGACAAGGGATGAGACACGCAGATCTTCCAACTCTCTGGGTACCACTTTTCCTATATTACGCTGGTAGGAAAGTAATAGCCAGAAGGGTTTGGATGTCTACAGTGGTCTCAGTCACGTCTGTCAGGAATGCGCAGCCTCCAGTGAAATGTGCGGGGAACCAGTGTGCCCTCTTGAGCGGTCCAGGAAGGAACCTTCCCTGCCGCCCTTCGCTGCATGAAGTTCCAGCCTTGGTTGGGAACTGTCTCCAGCCACGAACCCTTGTCTTTTCTGTGTCATTTGGGATGGTAAGTATCACCAATCTTAATACTGGCCCTTGGTTACTGCAGTGTGGTAATCAACTCCCTTAGCACGCTAATGGGTTTGATATAATTGGTCCCATGCCCCAAACCTTTTTTCTTTATTTCTGCAGGGATAGCGCGTAATGGTGACAAAAGGGACTGGGACATGGATTCCTTGCTGCAGCTCTCTGGCAAGCATCAACCCTCCCCCCTCTCCCAAACTCACTCATCTGACTTGGCACCGAATGACCCTGTATTGCAGAGAAGAGTGTGGTGCAATCACATCACGGACTCAGGTCCAGAACCTCTCAGTGTCTAAGGATCGTGCATCCGTGGCATAAGCAGATCTAGTTGTTGCATATGCCTTTCAGAAGGCACTTTGGCACTGACTTCTCTGTGCGGATATGCAGGTAAGACTCAGCAGACTATATAGTGTGGTAGATGGCAGGGCCTTGTCCAAATGGTAAGAGCTTGGTGTACACAGTGGTGGAAGAGAAATAATCACTGCATGTTACACAAGGCCAAAAAGTAACCTTCAGGGACCTCGCAGAGATCCAGCTGACAATAAAGACAGCTGACATGCGGCGGTGGGGGTTTGCGTGACGGTCAGCTGATGCCAGAAGGTAACACTCTTATGAACTGCGGGACTCGAAAGCCCGCTTGTTTCACCAGGCGGTTGAGCAAGCTGGAAGAGTACACGCTGCCCTATACGCCCCTGGGCTTGACAGAGAGATGGATGAGCACAGACACGGCGAAGGTAAAAGTTCCCCAGCCTTGACCAGTGACGTGTGTGTACGCTTGTCGGGTGAATGTATCACAATTATCATGGGAAAAGAGACAGGAGGTTTCAATACAGCAATTAGCTGATCGTCATGCCAAGGGTCACGGATGGATTACATCACAAGACAAGGGGGGAGGATGGTGGAAGTTAACGGGAAGAACTTCCTTCAGGCACCCCGCTTGGTTTTGTTGCTGGAATTGGGAGCAGTGTAATTGGAGTAGGGGTTAAAAACCAAATGAACTCAACCAAAAAGCGCAAGTGTGTGTGTGGGGGAGGGTCCTAAAATTATTTTCTTACAGTATGTTTCGAGCCCAGAAGAATGGTAAGACAGGATGATTTGAAAGCCTAAGCAAACCTTATCCAATACTGTTTTCCATTAATGATTCCTGAGGTCTCCACAAAACATTCCTAGACTTGCCTTGTTCACAGCAGCTCTTTCAATGGACAAAACTCAACATACTAGGGATAAATCTAGGTATTTTGAAGCCAAGTATTTCACTCAGAAACATGATGCAAAAGTGAAATTTTTTTTGAATAATACTTCATTTAAGTCTTCCAAACACTCTGAGATTTTCATGTATATAGACAACTTATGCCACTTTTTTAGGAACAGTAAATTAATGGGAACATGCCTCTGTTACCCTGTAATTTTATGTCCATTTCCATGTGTTTCTTGTATTGTCAGCTTGCCTCTGGCTTTCTAGTTTATTTGGGCAAGTTGCCTTTTTTATTGTTGTTGTTACCTTTTGTGAACATGCCAGAGGCCTCAGGGTGCCAATAAATTAGAATATTAGTGCTCCTTTTTACTGCCATATTATACTCATTCCCCACTGCTTTTTTTGTGACCTAATCTTGAACCTCTGCCTAATCTGCTGAGCCGAATTTTCTGTCCCCCGATCAGATGAGGAGGAGCAGTGGGCAAACGCATCCTTGTTTGCATAAGATGCATTTGCCAGAAAAACTAGCAGGAAACAAAGTCAACCAAATGTAGAAGGCTTCAAAGAGAAACCTGTCCTTAGACAAAGTTCAAAATCACAGGCAGCGTTAGAACTATGTTCCCATTCAACACGTGGGTGCGGCACGTCAGCGGGCGCTGCGTCTCCGTCAGGCACATCGCTACAGCTGCCTTCACAGGACAGGGTCTACGATCCTTTAGGAAGCTGAGGACACGCCTGCCAACAGCAAGGTATTTGTGCAGCCTCTCTTTTCAGTCACGGAGGTTTCAGGCAGAAACACCCTACTAGAACGGATTAGCTAATCCATCTATCTGCCCCTGGAGGATATTCCCCTTTTTTTGTCAAGCCCAGCTGTAAAAAAAGTCCAGATGACACGAACACGGAGCTCTGGGATTTCTCTCTCCCTCGCGCACGCTATACGTGCTGCACACACTATACATGCTGCGCACGCTCTGAACCTGAAGACGCTGTGCTGCCTTACTGGGCTACCCGCTAGCTCAGACCTAACTCTGTCTCCCTAATGCTGAACAGTACACTACTGAAATTTAAATTAAGGTACTCGGGTGAGAGTGACAGAGTCACACCTGTAAATTTTAATCACTAATGATAATGTAATTTTTAATCACTAATTAGCCTGAGGCTAATTCCAGGAGATTCTGCCCCAACAGAAAACCCCGTTTGACCATGTTGTCCCGCTCTTAAATTGACTGGTGCTGTGCTTAGATGCTACACACCCACGGTCGGCAGGCGTTTCAAGTCATTTCACAAGCACACTTCCAACTCATTAATACTCTCTGTAAGTGTATTTGCAGTTTTACCATGGGCTTATTATGCTGCAGGACAGAAATTCAGATACGGGCATCTTTGGGAAGGAAGGTATTGTCATATTCCTGCCAGGATTTGCAAAACAAAAACCAAAAACCAAACCAAACAAAAAAAAAGAAAAAAGAAAAAATGAAAAAAGGAAAATTTGCCCAGATCTTCAGCCAATTACAAATCAATAATTTCACCGAGTTAACCTACAGGAACTTAAAAGTGTTTAGGGACTGAGTCATACACTTATTTTAGGCAAGAAAGAAGCTTGCCTAACCTTCTGCATAACAGGCCAGAGAATGATAGACCATAGGCTCCTCACAGTAATTTCTGGATGAATACAAATGCATGTTTTTCAGATGTTCAGTCACCAAGTAAAAAAAAAAGACTTAATCACAACCCATTCATTCTACTCTAAATTGTTCCAGTGAATCATTTCCCTCACATAAAACATGTGGTACTTCTGAGTTTGTGTAGCACCAGCTTCCAGCCACTGCATTTTAGTACAGTACTTTACCATTTGGTAGTTATCATGGGTCTCTTGAATTGGACACTGGTGTTCTAAAAGGTGTAGACAGTTCACAAGGAGCATCTTCGAGCCCCTGCTCCTTGAGAAACCGATTGGTTTGATTTCTCTCACTGGAGGAGGTGTTTCTGGAACTCGGATCATTTTTAAACCCGATTCTTCCCAATTTCCTTAAAACCCTCTTTAAAGAGTGCATTCTAATGTACGTACAACATCCTTGAGATGATCCAAGCAATGGCACACAGACCATTATCTTCCCGGTCTCACTAATAAAGTTTCTCTGAATTCGATCAAGGCTTACACAATTGCTTTGGGAGCTTGTGTTCACCTGCTTCACCACCACAATTCCCGCTTCCTTCTCAGGTGTGGTTTACAAGAAGTACTTTCCCATTCCGTGTGTAAAACAGACACCCTCACTTCGAGTACGCAACCCGGATAGCTGGCATAAGTCAAATGCAGGTTGTTTGCCAGCACACCAAGCAGTTCAGACTGTTCTGCCTATCCTCGTGGTTTACTGTTCCTCCATCTTTCTGTCACCTGCAAACCTCGTCAGTTATGGATTTATTTTTACCCGGGTGATTAACACAAACAGTGAATAGCCGTGGGTTGAGAGACACTCAAACCAAATAATAACATGAGAAGTTTCATCTCTGTGTGCAATTATAAATGTTGTAATTGCTGGATCACTTGAAGCAGTGAATGAATGTTTCATGCAGATTAATTTATCACACTGATCTATACTTACTTTATCTCTGGTGGTACTTACTTTACTGGAGTTGATCCAGAGCGGGACATATACAGTAAAATAAGGAAAAGAAACGTCACAAACGCAGCAAGCCCAACCCAAAAGGCTATGACAATAGAATCTGTGGACACAACACAGTAATTCTGTCACTGGTACCATAGCAAATACGAAACACAGCAATATAATTTATGATCTCTAAGGAAGGTGTGCCATTCAATTCATTCAATTTAAACCCTTGAGCGAGAGCAATCTGAGTGCCGATTTGTTAAAAGTCTTAAGAGCCTCCTGTCGTAACAGTGCCTGGCCAGGGCTGGGGAAAAAAACCCAGTGTGTGTGATGGTGACTAGCACTGTGTGTATTCTTAAAAGTTAATACTGAGCATGGATGGTTTTCACGGTTTCAGCTCTTTGCAGGGGATAGGGTTTCTTTTACAAAATCACGGTGCGGTAAGCAGTGTGGTACTTGAGACTGAGCCCTTACTGCTCAGCGTACAGCCAAAGGGAGCTGCTCTTTCATGAACGAAGGCCATGGTGCTGCCAAAATGGCTGCCTCAGGCTAGATGGGATGAATCGGCTCCTGCCCCAGCAGCACATTCGGTCACTGTTTCAAAAATGCTCCTTCCTGGGATCAGTGTGGCGGTGGTGAATCTCACAGTTAAAGCCCTAAAAAGGTTGGGTGTTCTTGCAGGGCACAAGTCGAGAAATGCCCCGAGTTCACAACCGGCTACTCACTTAAACTGAGGTGAAAAAGAAGGGTCAGTGACTTCAGAGACAAATATTGACCAAGACAAAATAAATCTTCCATCTAAGAGGACAGAAAACATTGTGTTCTTTGAAACAGGTCCAACATGTTTGATTAGGTGTTTCTTTGTGAAAAAGTTCAGAACGTGTTGTCAGGAGAGCCACAAAGAGATTAGGAGGAATTATTCTAGCTCCTCTTAAACGTAAAACTAGAGCTGACCCAGCTGGAGTCTTATGGGAAAGCTGAGTTTTGGCTGGGCTACTGAGAAATAAGAATGTGGAGGGTCAGCTTATTTTATTCTTCCTCCGTTTAAAAAAAAAAAAAAAAAAAAAAAAAAAAGTTTCATTGAGCTTTAATTCAGAGGATGGTAAATTAGTGCATGAGGGCCAATATTCTGACCTTCTCTTCCCAAACTTATTATGGGAAAAAGCGACAAGGTGCTACTAGCCAACCCCAACTCCTCAAGGGAGAACTAGGGGACTTCTGTTAAAAAAAAACAAAACCAAGCTCATGGTCCAGGGATATTTTGAAAAGCCCAAAGTTTTTAAGTGTTCAAAGCCATTGGGACAGATGAAGAATTTGGATTTATAGAATTCCCTATCAGAGCTATTTTGGTTTCATCTTTTAAAAGCAGTTTTAATACAATTTATGGAATTCACTGAAGCTAATCAAATTTACTCCAGGTGTCAGTGGGAGTTTGAACTCTCAAGGGATAAACAGAAATTTCCTGACTGTTTTTAAAGTCCTGCCAATTAAGATTTTTTTTTAAACTTGGACAACTATTTTAACAATATATAAAAAGCTTTTCTATTGCTAAATTTTACTGTCACCTTTTGTGTGTGTGTGCATGTTTCTAAATAGCCTATTAGTTCATGGACCAGTCAAGCTTTTTATTATTTTTATACAAAATAGGCAGAGCTGCACAACGCTATTAATAGAAATCAAGACCACTACTTTGTAGCTGGATTTAGATTAATTTTCATGAGATAAACACCGTCTCACAACGCTTCAGGAACAGGCCACATAACCGAGGAAAGTAAGGGCAAAGATTCAGGTCTGTTTTATGTCAAATAAGTAAATAAATAAATAAAACCAGGCAAAATTGAATTAGGGGGCTGTAATCCCATCCCAGGGTTGATGACGGCTGTGTGATTCATTTGGGCTGATTCAGCAATGCACCTAAACAAACACGCAGGTGCCATTGCAGTCACTCAGCAGAGGCCCTCTGGAACGTCAGTGCAGCGGCTACTGTAATCCTGGAGGTATCCTACATTTTGACCAACCTGGAATATTTGTGGCTGTCTGAGGGGAAATTATCACATTTCGTCTTCAGCACAAAGGGCAAAGACTTGCTGGACTTACTTTGTCTACATACTTCCAAGCACCCGAAGGCAATAATCCCAACAGCAGGTTTTGAAGGTATAAGAATGTCAGTATTATGCAAAGACAGGAAAACCTACAAAGTATATTAATTGCTTGACTGGTGCTTTTATTCAAAACAAGGAAAAAAATCACCAACTGTGGAATTATTTCCCTTGGTGTTTTCTTTATAACTTGTAACTCACTGTTCTCCCACGGGTATTTGGAGAAGGAAGAATAAAAGTACCAAGATGACGCATTCTCCATTCCTCCTAGACTGCTGACATGGAAAAAAAGTCTATTTTTATAGGAAGAAAAATAAAAAGAAGAAAAACAGTTTCATTTCCCTGGCTATCAGAAAACGAAACCCAACACTTTTAGTTTAGAAACTGGTACAGCCGATGTGGGCTCTTTAAAAGACAGAAATCATGGAGCAGAACTCCATTTTGACAAGCTGCCTAGAAATATCTTGCATAAACAGCCGCCCCAGGGAATGCACGTTGCCTTAACATTAACTTGCTGAGGGGAAAAAAAAGAGTACATCCCAAACCCTACACTTGAATCTTTCTTCTTTGCCTGGCAGCTGAGCAGCTGAAATACAGAAGCCTGGTTTCCTGCAGATTTGTTTCCCAAAGCTGAGCCCCAAGGTGATTCCCTTTGGTGTCCAACAGGGCATGATCTCACCCCGCAGCCTTTTCGCAGTGAGGGTCTTCACTCACAATGTTCTTCCTTTATTATTTAGTCACCAGCTGTAGGAACTTGCAGAGATTTTGTATCTTTGAGGCCTCCACTCCTTTGTAACTAGATCAAGTCGGAGTTACTGTAGGAGCAGATGAGATGCATAAACACAAGGTATGATTGCATAAATCATCTCCTTAGAATACAGAAAGACCTGAAAGGTCTCTTTAGGGAGTGAGAACAAATTAAAAAAAAAAAATAAAATCAGTAAGAGATCGGTTTACTTTTTAATGGAAATGAGGCTTATGAGATTACTCATAAGCACTCACACACGTGTGTGTGGTAATTTCCTCCATGAAACTATCAACAAATTTAAATTAAATTTAACAGAGGGGGAGCATCTTCTCTCAGAAGGACAATTTCTACAAGTTTCATGAAAACAAGCAGCTGGGTAAGGAGGAATATCCAATAAATTGCCATGGAGGGAAAACACAAACTCCACCTCTGTTATGTATCAGGCAACGCAAATGTTAGAAAGATGTTATTAATGAGAAAAAAAGGGGAAAGGTTAGATTCCCGGTTTCGGTTTTTTCCTAAGCCAGCCACATGCCAGTGACTTACAGCTAGCTTAACTCAGCAGTTTGGGGTTTCCCTGGTGGAATTTGGGGGTAAATATCTGCCCTAACTTTAAGAGAATTAGAGAAGCTGCCCATAACCTGCCTGATGCCAGCAGCACCAAATGTTGCTCTACAGTATTATGGAGCAAGATTTTATATATAGAAGGATGTGGATATTTACTCCACCTTCTTTAAGGCATGGTGCTCAAAGTTTGGAGGCAATAAACCCTAGGCTCATCAGAGTGGACAGAAAAGCTTTTCTAAAGGCAGTGCACAGTAAGAGTTTCTGCTTCCTTTCCTTATTCTTGCTCTCATAAGGCAAGCAAAAGACACGAAGCTCCTAGCATTGTCCAGTTCAATCTTCACTATTAGAAAGACAGTTTCTTGAACGGTTAATTAGAGAGACGTGAAAATATTTTGAAAGACCAGCATGTTTTCCTTACAGACCAGATCGCTATAATAACCTTGGGAGAAGCAATTTTAGTCTCTGAAACCGTATCTGAACAGTTGTAGCAGTCTTCAGTAAACTAAATAGCAACCAGTAAAGCCCATAACTTTGTCACTCAAACGAGGATACAACCACAGGTAGAACCTTGGCAGAAATAGAGGGAAAATACTGCCTATAGCCTAAGTCACTCAAATATGCCGACCTGCTCTCCCTTGAGCTTTGTCAATCCATCCAACTATACTCGGTTAAGTTAATCCCTCATGACATAGCCTGTCATTTTATCTTATCAAAACTTTACCAATGCAGTTACGTTAGAAAAAAAAAAATTACTTGCCAATTTAAGCAACCATAAAAAGACATTGCTATCTCATAGTGCAAAACCAAGTGTGAAACAAAATTAACCACTGCAAGGTGAGTTAGGTGAATGCCATTTCATATTACATACTTTGACAATAAACCTCTAAACCCAGCAGATTCAGCTTCCATGGCAATAAAATATTTTAACAATAATGTATATTACTACTTTATCTTACAGTTCAGTAACAATAAATCAAAGGAGGAAAGGTAATAGAATATATTTTCAGCTTGTTGTTCCTGGCTAGCAGAAACATACCTTTCTTCTTTTACTAAGACTTTGAATGTTTAACAGTTGTAATGTAAGCCTTACATCCCAAGACGAAAACATGATAGTCTTATGAAAAACTTTTTTCATTCAGCCAACTTTTCTGATAGTAGCATGCAGGTAACTAACACCCCAAACTACGGATTTGCAAGTCATTAGGTTTCCACTGAGCAAACAGCTAATAAAGAATCTGTCCTTCTAAATAAGATTATCAGCAGTCTGATAGTTTCAAATATTGTCAGATAAAGTGTTTCAGTATTAGTAATAACTGCTATTAGAGCAGAGTCAGTTTGGAAGGCAGACCATGCACATATAACCCGACATGGTTTCTATTGCAAGGAAAACAAAAAATAAGTCAGTGAGACAAGCTATGCAACGTTTTTCCTATACTAGATTAGCACTTACTACTCTAAAATACTTACATTTATTAACCTTCAACTTGCTTCCATCTACTGGAATTGGATCTATATAATCCCAGTAATATTCATAGGACCAAAAATACTCGGAGGAGTTTGTTCTGTTAGCCATTTCAGTAGTGCATTTTAAACCAGCTCAGAACTCCAACCAAATACTTTTTTTCATTGTACTTCAGCGCTCTCAGAAAGAGATTGCATAACTGATGCCTATGTAAATCACTCCGGGGTCCCGCAGCTCAAGGACTGCCTTGGTACTAAAAAACATCTAGTGGCAATGAATATTAATGTCTGACAGGTATGTAGCAGCAGCCTTTAAATGTAATCCCTGCTTCCTGGTGGGCAATTATGTTAGTCCTCAGCATATTTTAAACTGAGATAGATGTCAAGTAACCTAAGAAAGGGGTGGATAAGTGCCAGCTGGATCACCAACCCTTCCCTCTCAGAAACTCACAGCAAGGCAGCGTGCTCTGGAGCTACTGAGAACAGCTGGCCTGAAAGGTATTGCTAGATTTCTCTTGAAGGCAGGTAAGGCCCGATAAAATGCTTCATAAACAAAAGATGTAGTGGAATAACCATGTATTTTGCTTTGCTACTTCTTCGTTCCTTCCACCCTGAAGGGAAAGGGTGGTAACGCGGGCTGCCAACCAGGGCGAAGGCAGGCCAGGGGGAGGCATTCGGCCCACAGCAGTCCCGAGTGCTTAAGCAAACGCACACGTACGTGCTTCTCCGAGGTCTGCGGAACAGTAATTATGCTAAAATTGAAAAGAGCCCCTCAGCCGGCTTTTGGCAGCATCCCTAAAGCCCGCAGGGTACGTGGTGGCTGGAGAGGCCGGGGCTGCTCCTTCAGGCGCCGGCCCTGGACTGGCGGGGAGGAACGGCAGGTCTCCGGGACACGGAGCGCAGCGAGGCGCCCCCTGACGCAGGCGCAAGGTGCGCAAACACAGCCCCCAAAGCGTCAGGGGGGTTAAAAGCAGCTTTCAAAACACGCATCGCCACC
>KL271938.1:0-12289 GCA_000699545.1 Podiceps cristatus | reverse complement strand
ACTACTGCCTTTAACTTCTCAAAAATTTTACCTTATGAAATTTTTAATTACAGGCATGTGTTTGCTTATTTGTTTTAACTTAATTTTCCATTTAAATGCACAACCTGCTCATGATCGGGATTAATGCTGCTTTTTCCTTGCGATTGTTTCTATAGCTGACTCCTCTTCTTAGGATGCACCTGCAGTTCCTGAGGTTTCTGTACAGCATCTTCATCCGTTCCTTGTCACATCTTAACTCTTCTATCATTCATTTTCTAGGTGCATTTATAATCCTCTGATTTTTCTCCCCTGTGAGCTGTCAGAGCCCATTTCACACATAAATGACTTCTACTAGGTATCCCTTCGTGGCTAACGCATGTCCCACAGCTTCTACATTCAGCTGGCTGCTTCCTCCTCTATTTAGGGAGCTATATTGCATCCCTGCTTTAGTGAATATCGTGATTTCTCCCTGTTGTTTGCTATTTTTACATTGAAAAGAAGAAATGATACAGGTCCAACTCTTCCGTTACGGCTGACTCTTTCTGCAACGTCTCTAGTTCCCGGGCTTTGGCCTAGCCCAGCCCTCACTCCCTGTCAGTCTTTGGCTGTGCAGTCCCCCGGCAGCGTTTGAAGGCAGGCAGCCTCCCCCGCAGCCTGTCTCCCTCCCAGCCTAGCCCCGAGCAGGCTCTGCAGGCCACGAGCTCCCGCAGCCCGCAGAGGCTGTGATCTGCCGCCGAGCGACGCAGGCGCAAGCCCCTTCACGTCCCGGCCTCCTCTGCTGCGGCCAGGCTTTTCCCGCGCAAGCAGGTTCTTGCCGATCCCTCCCTTGGTGACGGTGGCAGAAGCAACATGCGACGGTGTGGGCGCGCGCTGCGCCAACGGTGCCGGGCTGCGTCGGGGAACGCTGCGGCACAGACTCGGGTGCCGGCAGGTTTGCTACAGACCAACTGTGTCTGCAGGCCATGCCGCACGTGGTTTTTCCATCCACAAATGGTGACCTTTCCGGTATACTTCAGGCACAAACAGGAAAACCTTCCTTCCGGACGTGGTAAATAACATTACCTCACCTTCTGACACTATTCTTTACGACTGTGTTTCATTATAATGGGATGTCGGACACAATACCAAGAGGGTAAGGGCCTCGATCCAAGGTCTGTGAGCCCCGGGCGGGAAGGACTACCCACGCCACGACTGCGCGGCGAGTTAGGGATCTGGCTAAGGAACTTCAAGTGTGAAGCATCAGGCCTCGCCGAGGAGGCTGATCCTTGTGAAGGAATGACAGCAGAGAATTAATGTTCTCCACCATGTGGAGGTTCACACCAATGTGTGAGGAGGAATCCACCTCATCATGTTATTTTGAAAATGCCTAGGTTTTGGCAGTTTTAATAACTTGATTTTCTTAGTCTTTATAGACTTCCCCTAAGGAGATTACAAGGTTGCTTGTAGTCATGTAAATGAAAAAACTTTTTTAAATATATATACAATTTAATTTCTTATCATTAGGCTGTGCATCAGCTCAGGAGCTAATCTGACAAGAGGTTAAAAATACTAAATGCCTAATGAAATGGAAATATTTTCTGTGTTTTGGAGGTTATACAGACCTTGGTGACCTAATCTTGAAGCCTGTTTATTGTACTTGTTGATTCCCATGCCTCAATCAACCAGATCCTTTCATGCCAGTTTATGCCCCACTCCTACAAGTTTCAGTAGGAGGATCTCACCTAAACTGGCTTCAGAAGTTTAGTGCTGAGCAGTTCACTGAAAGGGTTCGTGTCGCTTCCACATGCCTAGTCATAAGGGCAGCAGCTCCGTACCGGCACCTTGCCCCTCCTCGCGGGTGGGAAAGCACGTGCCAAAGCTCTCCCTGTGCCGGGCTTTCCCTGGAAGGTGAAGCAAGCTGACTACCGGCACATCTAGGTGATTTCCAGTGGGGTTTTGTTGCTAAATGGAAATTCCACTTCACCACTAAAACCTGTGGAACAGAATTAGTAGTATTGCTGAGGTTTCGCTGCTGGCTGACAGTCTGCTCTTTCTCAAGGCGGGACAAGACGCCGTGGCCATGGCTCCTGTCAGTGCGTGTGTTTGCACAGCACTCTCCGATCCCGCAGAAATTTTCATGCGTTTTGCTCCCTGGGCCATGTAGGGTTTGAAAGCAAAATCTGAAGGCAAAAGAAGATGAAAGAAGCAGAAGTGGCTGTGCCCCAGTCCATGTATTAACAGCCTTTTTGTTAAGCAGCTCCTGAATTCAGCACTGCATTATCTGCCACTTGTGCCAGTAACAGTTCAATATGTGGAGTCTGAAAAGCCAAGATAGAACCAGGTATTCTGAGATACTCAGAGCCGGTACCCCTAATAACGAAATCTTTTAAATCAACATTTTTGTCTACTGCCTCTATAGCCCATGCCTGATAAATATATTTATAGTCACCGCTGAACCTCAAGGAAAGGACCAGGAGCACTAAGCCTGAGTCTATGATTTCTCCCTGTTTTAGCTCAGCCTGGAGGTGAGAAGCCAGAACCGCCTTATTGTCTTGCTGAGACCTGCTGCAGAGAAACCCCGGTTAGATCTCAACGAGCCTCTGTCTTGACAGCAAATAAGAATGCTCAGCGGTACTTAAAGCTCGATCTAGGTTGTATCAAATGCCTACAATTTTATGTGTCGGTAGGTAAATCCAAAGCCTCTTATTATTAGAAGTGATAAGAGCGTACAGTATGTTATGAAGCAGGCGGCACGCTGTCAAGATCCTGCAGGTGTTGAGTGCCATCTCCTGCAAAGACATCTCTTAGTCACGGGCAAAGTGATCTGCCCACGTTCCTGCCAAACACCAGGAAACGAGAGAGCGGCGAGGGCAGCTCAGGGGTCTGGTTTTCATCTTCTCCCTGCAACATGCGTAAAGAAATACCTTCATGCATTTATGGCAATATATTCTTGAGCCAGGACTCGGTGAGAGGAGATGTTTCCAGAGTAGTTGGACTACTTTTTAAAGTTGCATGCAGTGTAAGTTAAATAAGGTAAGTTAAATAACAAATATGTGCTCATAAAGTATCATGCTTTAATTATAATTATGTTTTATTTAAGATGCATTTAAATCCTATGCAGCCTCTCGAGTCTATGGAAAATAGACTGGCATTTTCAGCTGGCCTTCCGTGCCTGCGTAACAGAAACCACCTTTGCACCGATTTGACGTGCATCTAATCAGACGCCAGTGGGAGTCCCGAGGGAAGGACTCAGGTTCAGGCCGAGCGGGATGAGAGCGGGATCTCCTGGCGCAGCGAGGAGCCTCCTCCTGCTGTCACTGCCCCTCTGCGAGATCTGCCGTGGGCTGCTGGGGAGAAGGACCAGACCCAAGGGCTTTCATCAGCTGCGGGCAAAATGACCCAAGGGGGATTTCCGGGGAGAGGAGCTGCCGGCCTTCTGTGGTGTCACGCGAGCAGCGCTGCCCCCACCGCGCTGACGAAAAAGGAGGGAAGGGTTACAGGGTGGGGGTGTGGGGGATTATTTTTGTGGATTTGGTGGCAGAGGCCCATACGCTAAACTATATAAATCCTAGCTGCTATATATATGTGACTGTACAATCCTAGCTCCTATGAGATCAGTAACAAAATTGCTCCCATTGATTTCTGTAGAACCAGGATTTTAGCGCTTTGTTTTGCTTGAAAGAAGTAATGACCTTTGATCCAGCCTAGATGAATGTTTGTAACTGAACTTTAATTTTGTCAAGTATTTCCTGACAAAACACTTCACAAAATACATGTTAAGCATTTCCTCACCTGAACCTTACACTTTACCTCCAGAGGTAAAACGTGAGGGTTTCGGAGTGTATTTGGGAGGCACGGCGGCATGACAGTACAAAATGTCAGCAAACTCATCTCCTGCCGAAATGCCTTGATGATTTTCGTGACTGATATTTTAAAGCCTGGCAGCAGACTGAATCTTGCTTTTGGATATGTGTCTCCCTTAAAAGAATGCTTTTCAGGTTTTGCGCTTGTAGCATTACCGAACGCAGAGGCGGTTGCAGGGGTGGGGGGGGACACAGGTAGGCACGCTGCTACATCTGCTCGTCCTGACCCGCTTCGGTGGCAGCGATGGGCCGTGCTGCGCTGCTGCAGATCAGCTGCTTTTAGTGTCCTGTAAAATAAGCTTAAACAGTTGGAAGAACAAAAGGGGAACAAATGAGATCGAAAGCAGCACTCGGCAAGCACTGGCTGCCTCATTGGGTTTTTTAATTATTAGTCAAAGCATAAGTCGTGGTGTTGAAAATGGAGGCCTTGGCAGCCTTGCAGATGAATGTAGCAAGAAAGATTTTATTTTAAGAAAGGCATGTTTAATTGTTTCTAAAATGTTTTAAAGGTTATAAAAGTCTCTAGACAATAACACTATTTCAAAATGCACTATGAATGCCAAAAAAACCCAGCTCAGTGAGTTTGGTTTACTATGCTTAAAGCTTTATGGAAAAAATCTTTCACTTTAAACTTAATAAAACCCAAGCATATCGTAATAAAAAATGGGTATATAAGGCAGAAGAATGTACTATTTTTCTAATATTCTAGCTTACTGTATAATGAAGCACATTTTCCTTTATTCAGATTCTTGCTTCAGTGTAACAGGGATCTGATGGAGAACGATGCAAGAGAATAATACATATGTAGAGGGTTATTTTTATTAGAAATAATAGTTTAAGAAAACTTATTATCCCTTTTATGATATTAAACCTGAAAAATATTTGTAGCATTTCTCATTTTCAAATTAAAATGTAGTTTCTGTTAAAGAGCATTTCAATAGAGATTTTGTCTGTTTGGAATAATTAAAAAAAAAAAAAGCCCCAATATTTCTGATATAGGCCATTCCCAATGTGTGAAATGAAACGAGCTTTTTTCCCCATTGAAACGGTGGTATTTAAGCAGCATTAGGTTTATCAAAAATACGTTACATTTCCTGTGAAGTCTCAGAACTGTAGTTACACTTTTTTTAAAAAAAATTCATAGGTTATTAAAAAACATTCCAAAGAAGAAAGTTTCTATTAGTGATTCTCATAAAGCTAAAATGTCTATTTCTGACAGAAGAATTTCAAGTGGTAAAAATCTTTTTTTGTAGTATCATTTAATTTAAATGGTTTTGGCTTAAAATCCTGCTGAGAAAGATTCTAATTTGTTATGGCTCTTTAACTCCATTATATAAACAATTCTTAAGTATATGTGTAGGAGAGAGAGGGTTTACATACGTTGTGGTATGAGTACTCGCTCATTCACATGTAAAGGAAAATTCTATCGAGTTTATTGTAAATATTATTTACAATAATTTTAATATTATTGTAAATAATTCCTGTTGAACTAAACTTTTCTTTATGACTGTGCTTTCTTCTTCAGACATAAAGAAAATAAATATGAACAAGAAGTAGGATCTCAGGTCTTAAATTTCTTTTATGATGACATGTATAGTTGATTTATGTGTACTTCACCATGAAATACTGGCTCATTGTTGAAATTAAGTTTAAAAAATTATTTAGGACTAAGAGGAGTTTAAGAAATATAGAAATTTCTTGCAACTAAAGAATCTAGTAGTCACAGATAAAGCAACATACAAAGGAGAGAAAGTATATTGGGAAGCAACTGCAAATCAAATTCTTTCGAGGAAAAAACCCATTCTTATCAGCTCAAGACTGTTGGCTTAGAAGAATATTGAATCCATACTTTCTCCAAATCGGGAAGTTTGCCAAAATCAGTTCACATGCAGATCTGCCAGGCAGGAGGTTGGGCCAGATGATACACAGCGGTCCCTTCCAACCGCGACTTTTGCAGGATTCTAAATTCTGATGGGTAAAACCAGGAATTGCCTCTCCTGGGACGTCTTTAACGATGACGACTGTCTGGAGCCAAAAGCTGGATGCAGTGAAATGCTGCATAAAGATTAAGCTGAGGGCGACCTACCGTAAAACGCACACGCAAACAAAGCTCCCACATCTTGCAACGTGTCAGTCACTTGTCCTCGTGAAGCTTTGTTGTGATTTAGCGCGGGACGCTGGCAGAACCCTGGCTCTTGTCTTGGATGGCTGAGCAGGGGCTTGAAGAAGAGCAGGAAAAAGCATTTTCTGTTTTCATTTTTGGTTTGGTTGGTTTTTGGTGGTTTTTTTTTTAAAGATGCATTGGAGTCAGACCTCTTTGCTGAGCATATGCTGCTTCAAGACCTGGACAAATGGATTTGAGCATTCAGCTGGCATCCTGCTTGCCCGTCACCCGCCTGCCGGTGAGAACAGCGAGAGGCTGGACAGCTGGTAAATGTGATCGCTTTGTCAGATGGGACATCAGGAGGCATTTCTTTCCCAAGAGGGTGGCCCAACTCTGGCACGGGCTGCCAGGAGAAGTGGTCGATGCCCCACGCCTGCCAGTGTTTGTGAGCCATGTGGACAGTGCCCTTAACAACATGCTTTAACATTGGGTCAGCCCTGATGTGGTTGGACTAGCTGATCCTTGTAGGTCCCTTCCAACTGAAATGATTCCATTCGTTTCCATTCCATCCCATCCATTTTTCCTTCTCCTACGATACCTACCCAAGTTAAGACGGGTGCACGTGTGCTTAATTGCAGCACGGAATGCTGCTCTCCAACATGCACGTGGGTTGTGATCGGTTACGCTTCGCAGCCGTTCTCCTGACTTCAGCGGCCTGACTGTCGCAGGAGTGCGTGGGACAGCCACAGCAGGTGGGGCCAGGCTGTGGAACTGTGGACTCTTGAGCACTGGTAGCAGGACACGGAGCACCACGCTCATCCTTCTGCTGGCCCTTACTTGTATAAGTGATAAAAATTAAAACTCTCATCTGTGTATCCTCAGCCTGAAAAATTACTCTTGTCTGAAACAACATTCAGTGACCACTACACTGGTTTTAGGTGTAGTAATTAATGTGTATGTGTATAAAGTTGTATCAGCACTGATTAAACATAACAAAATAATTTCCTTTGCCTCTGGAAAGTTTCATGGAAAAATCACCAAGGTACTCTTGCCTTGTAAAGCAAACAGTAGGCAAAACCATATTTTATATAGATCTTCAGGGGGTCAAAATATTTTATTTTTTAATTTGAGACTAGTGTAATTAAGAAGTGAAAGCATTTATAATTCTAGTCTTCATAAGGCAGGATTTACTAGTAGCTGGGAGTATAAACTAAAGAGAAAGTTAGTGTTACACGGGTATGTAATCAAATTTTGTTGGAAATCTTTTGTGCTGCTGGAGATAACAGTGAGAGCTGTACAGAGCTTTAAAAACGGACAACTTAACAAAAATCTTCTTGGGCCTGTAGAAGTGTCTTTCTTGTAAAAAGGAAATAGAATTCCAGTCAATAGAGAACACCTCAGACAGGTGGGATTGTTAGAAAACATTGCTGTCCTTGAAGCAATGCCTGAAAAGCACAAAATGCAATTCACCCGGTAATGGCAATAATAAAGATGGCTGATCGGGAAGCATGCGTAGTAGACTAAAATCAACGTTTAAGGCAAAACCAGAGAAAGGAAAGGCATTTTTTTTATGCATAGGGTTTATTTCATGTTATATTAAACTTAGGCAGACTGTCGTGCTACTCTAAATATCTCAGAAAGGGCTGACGATAAAACTTGAGGACTGATGCAGAATATTTTGAAGGCTAAATATGACTGAAATAAAGGATAATATTCCTAAAAAATATTTCAATGTATAAAAGCCTATTCCTGACAGCTTCATTCTGCTAAAACTGCTAGTGAAGACAGGTAGGCGACAGCCAAAGGTCTTAGCTACGGACATACTCAATCAGCCCGCTGGTCTATACGTTTGACCTCCGACTAATTCTCAAGCAATTGCTCTGGTTAATTCCTCCTTCTCCATCCTTTGCCTCCTTTCCTGTCCCTCCGTGGGGCTGAAGGAGCGCAGCAGAGGCTGCGTGGGTCAGAGGTGGAACCAGCGGTGCGGCAGCACCCTGCCTCCCACTCCGGCGGTGCCGCAGGCTGCCCTCCCGCTGCCCCGCTGCTCCCCAGCGCCCACCGATGCCCTTGGGCGCAGACCAGGCAATAACCGAGCGCCTTCGCTGATGGATCGATAACCTCAGGAAGACAGCTGATCTAGTAACAGATGTCAAACGGCATGAAAAGTGGCTGAGGAACTGCGAATTAGGTTAAAATCAGCAGTTCTTTGGGAAGTACCATGGCAGGATCTGCTATCGTTGTTTTCTTTGATCAAGAATATAATAAGCAGTTAGTAGAGCTGATGGTAACAGCTCAGCTGCAAGGAGACCCAAATGTAGTACCTGTTTTCCCTCCAGCCAGCTTCCCATTTCAAATGAAATGTGAGTACCTTAAGATAAGAATATCCTGCTCTTTCATCTGTGCCTGGCTCCCATGCCTTTTAAACGCAAGTGTATTCAAGGCAAAAATGATCTGAAAGAGCATCAAAGAGTTTGACTCAATAGTGGGTTTTTTTGATGTGAACAGTTTGTTCAACAAAAAAGTTGGGTTTGGATTAAGTTGAATTAACTAAAGAGTTTGGCTGAGAAATATTTTTTAAAACTGACAATTTCACTGGTTTTCAATGATACATTTTTATATTTTCTTTCAGAGACTGAGCTGAATTTAATTTAAAAAAGATTAAAACAATAAAACACTTAATAGAAACAGAAGCTTTTTTCTTGTTTTCCTGATGAATCTAGGAAGGTTTATTGTGGGTTTTCTTTGCCCCTACATATTTCCTCCCCACGCCTATTCTGGAACGCACAGAACAGAACATAGGTATGGTGTGAGGATGGTTGTCATTCCTGGCCATGAGCAGCCGCCCTTGGTAAGAGTAGGGAGCTTGCGAGTGTCTACGCATGCATGTGTTATTTAATCTCCTTTTTCATTAGTTTATTTTGCAGTACTTTGCAAGTCAGGAAATAAAAGGTAAGGCATAATCGCAAAGAGAATCTTGCTGGTTCTTTGGAGGAAGTAGAGAAGTCACAATAGAGAAGGGCACAAACCCAAAATAATTTTGCAGCTGCATTTGGATGCACTGAAAGCCGAGAGATGTTATGGCCCAGATTCACAGCGGATGAGAGTGGCAAGGGATGAGGCAAAAAATTAACAGTGCGGGTGATTTTGGCAATAAAGTTTAGGAGGAAAAATTTTTGAGAGATGATGTTAAGAATAAGGGCAGGAATTAGCTAATGCCTGGTTGTAAAAAGAGATGGAGAAAGTGGAGTCATAGCTGATTAAGAGGTTACAAACCCAGGTCAGGAAAAGGACAGCGGGTGTTGACAGAGTCACGGAGGGTGGGAGAGCAGGACGAGGCAGTGGAATGGGGGTCAGACTGAGGAGCAATGGGATTTGGGTCGCAGCTGAGTGGAGAAGGAGTACCTTGAAGAAGGAAGTAAAAAAGAAGATTAAGATACAAATCTGGATCCTTCAGGGATCTAAGCAAGAAGTAAATCAAAGAGAAGTCAATTCAAGGAAGTAAAAAACCATGGGAGGCACAGAAACACACGGCAGGGCAGTGTGCAACTGTTCCACTGGCACGAGCCACAGAGCCCTAACGGAAACGCATTAAAAATCTTATTTCTTTCATTTCATTTCTATTAAGTGAAGAAAGGATTCTCAATATTCTTCGGTTTCATTTTACATTTCTTATTTGGTCCAGATAAATATGTTAAGCATAGAGAACAGGATCCTGTACGTATAAGCTTTTACTTCAGGTGGAAGTTACCTGTTCAGGTGTGTCAAATGAGATCAAATTAGGAGGAAGGTGGTTTGTTCTGAGGCTTGTTCTGTGCAAATACCTCATGCATACCAATCCTGCAGGAGTTTATGTTAATATTTAAAATATTTGGATCACTGGTATTAATGTCACTGGTAATAGTAAGTGTAGCTAAAGCTGTTCTGAGGTCTTTGTAGAACTCGGCCGTAAGCACGAGGTGGTGTGTGTAGCTGTGCTGCAGGTTACTGAGAGGTAGGGAGGAAGAATGCAAGAAGGGACCCACCAAAAGCTCAAATGTACCGAATACTTTCCAACAGAGTTTCAATTAAAGTAATAGGGAATTAAAATGAAAGCACAAACTCAATAATGACATTGAATTCATCATCTATTTGGTTTTACATTTTGAAAAAGTACGGTGGGCTTGTTTGTGTTTGGGGGCTTTCCTTTTTGAGGGAATATATCAATGGTAGACAGGAAGGGGAAGTAACTTCCAGTGGTTAGCAAAAAAAGTGTGTGTGGGTTTATGTGCAAATATCTATAGAGTTCATCAGGGATAACGCTAAATTGGTGGTGGTTTTTAATCCGTAAGGCACATTAGGTTATTAGGCTGCTAACAGTGTTTACAGAAAAACAGGCTAGAAGCAAACAACTATGCTAGCTAACAGAAAAATAAGATTCCCTAATATGTTGGTTAATTATTACAAAAAAAGTCGGGCATTAAAAGTGTCTGGAGTATTTTCAGGTTTCTTTTCAATACCGAGGTTGTAGTCCCCATGTATAAGATCGGCTGTCCTGCCATTTGCCTCCTGGTAACCTGGGAGTGATTTCTTCAAAGGTAATGGAGTTTGACTCTTTTGAAATCAGCATAAAGCAAAGAGTAACTGAAAACTTCCCGCAGCTTGAGGTTTCAGTTCATATTGCTGTTACGTTTATTTATGTTTCATGTCCAAAAGTACAAACAATTATGGTCCCAGCTTCAAAGAGCACAGTGTTTAAGGGCCTGATTCTGCAGACATGCATGCTTCTGGTTTATTAGTGGTTCTAACTCAAGCCCTGATCCTAATCTATGTGTTAACACAACTTTTGCAACACTGTCATGTATATTTATCTTTGGGTCAAACAATCACTGTTAGAAGTAATGCAGATGACAGCTGAGTTATTTACAATTATATAGCGCCCTGGTTGATTTTACAGCTATGCCCTGATGTTCCATGCAATCTGTGTACCCAGTAAACAGGGTTTTTCTTGAGATTTCTTTAGGGGAAGACTGATCAAAGACTGAAGCATGTCCGCGTTTTGTTTTGGGATCTCACACCACAATGTGCTTCAAATGATCCTAGGGGTTGTGATAGCCTTTAGGCACGATGCCACTAATGATGTCCCAGCACAGTAACTACTGAAAGCAAATTCCGAAACATCGCTGTGGGTAAGTGGATTAAGGAAACAGAGCCTGGAGGCAGTTGTTACTGTAATGGTCTGTGATATCTGAAACATTTGTTTTAGTGCAATTAAGCTATCTGCAATAAAATTAATGATCCTGTGGTGATCTAATGATGAAAAGTGAGAAGACCTGACTACTAAAAAATGGAAATTGAATGTTTTGTGAAGAGCAGTTACCACTTCCTGATTGTGCACACACTAGCTTTATGTATATTTATTAGTAGAAAACATCAATAGACTGCCACTATAAAGTGCTGTAGTTTATTCCTCCTGTAACCTTTAGGTTTGTGAAAGGAAGGCTGCAGTTTTCAGTCTGGGGCAGGATCCACCCTCGTTTTCCATCCGTCTGCTTTGCTACAAATATATAAGCAGATTCCTACACAGGAAACTTTATAAAAGACAGCTACAAAAATCTAACACACACACACCCCCTTTAATCTTAAATACATTAATTAGCAATTTGTCAGCAAACCACAGTTTGTATGCAGTGTTGGCTCCCATCCAAGGTGTGTGTGTGGTACTTAAGACAGCTAGATTGTGATTCGTGTTTACACAAGACAATTGACCCGAGGAGCTGCCATGGCATACTTTACTTGCGAGATCAGGGCCCTGATAACCTCTTCCCTCTCTGAGCAGACATCCTGTGCTTGAAGAAAAGTTCTCACTTTCCTGTAATTAAGGAGAGTTAACTATTTACCAGTGTAAGTGTATCAGAATAAATATGCGCAAACAACACACTTCGTTTTGTCAGATTTACTAGTCTAGAGGAGGAAAGTTTTAAAAAACAAGAAAATCCAAACTTTTAGATGGTAATGTAATGGAGCAAAATCATTTTGGTATTTGTGAAATTTGTTTTACAAGATATATATGGTATTGCAAATCGAAGTTGAGGTGGACAAATGACCTTTATTCAGGTGGGTATTTGCAATTACGCCGTTAGGACACCTTACCTTGCCAATTGCTTGCTCTGACTGAGTATGGCTCAACTCAGAGACACATGCAAACAGCTGGTTAGAAATACTTCATGCTCTCTGATGGCATTTTTAATTCGTTCAGACATTTGTCCGCCGTTTTGGGTTTCACTGAACACGGAGTCACCCCCGCACACTCCCCCTTTCCCGCCCGCGGAAACGCCTCGTGCCGCCGGCGGGCGGCAGCACTCAGGGCGGGGGGAGGGAGGGCAGG
>KL271937.1:11666-25250 GCA_000699545.1 Podiceps cristatus | reverse complement strand
GGGGTGGCGGGCGGCGGAGGGGAGATTTGGCTAAAAGAAGGCATTTTCTCCATTACAGTATAATTTCCCCTTTTATGAGCTCAGGATTGAGTTCTTAGCTAGCACTCTTAAATAACTGCAAGCTTCTCTTATCTTGGATTTCTTTCCTTATTTGATTTTCAAGGAAGAGCTTACATTGAAAAATGCAGCTCAGTTGCTATATTGATCCTCATTGCTTCTGGTTTGAAACAAAATAGTATTCAATTTTATTGCTATGTATAAATTTATTTGCGATTTAACAACAGAGCTTTTAGCCAAATGCCCAAATGGAATTTACTCCAGCTAAAAATCTTGAGGCTTAAAATATTGGAGAGCTGAAACAAAAATGTGCTTACATCAGGAAGTATGGATATAAGGCACTGAGTGAGAACACCTTTTGGACCAGTAATAGAGAGTATAGCTGTCGTAACCATAGGAAGGAAGAACATACTAAAACCCTTCATGAGTACTTTATTCGTGTGAGAAAGAACAGCTTACTGTTTAGTTATTGTAACTATAAATGCGCCTTAATAAGCTCTCCAATCAGGATAGGAAAGGACAGTAATAATAAAGATTCAAGCAAATTCTTTCTCAGAGTCTACTAATTTGTGGGGGTTCTTTTCCTTAAACTCTTCTCTCCTTAATGTAAGGGCTTTATTTTTATGCAAGCCACAAATATTGGTATGTAATCGCCACAGATGAAGTGCTAATGGTAATTTTTTTTCCCTTCCTCTTCCTTCCCTTTAGGTACGTGTGGTCAGGCTTATTGGTTGTCCTTGGTATATTTCTTAATGTTTACAGTAAGAATATGGATAAAATCAAGCTGCCTTCACTGCACGGTCTTTGGAAAAAAAGCATGGAAGAAAGAAAAACAAGGACGTTGTCACAAACTGTATAGACAGTGGTTTATGCCTTGTCTAGACTATGACTTACTATTATCCTTTTATTGGAACAGTCTTGAACTGATTCACTTTCCAAAGGGAATATTATCAAAACCAAAGGAGCTGAAGGCATATTGTCCGCTTGCAGATTGCTAGAAGTGCACATTTTTGTGAGCCCTTTCTTCAGAGCACTTGAATTCATCGTAAAAGGAGTTGTGGGCCATTGTCAGATGGCATTATCAAGCAATGAAGGACAGCAGCTCCTGGCAAACTGCTGAGAAGCTGCACTCCAAGTGGGACACAGTAGAAGACTAATTTGGGCATTTTAACAATGTTGGCCATGTGGCTGATCTAAGATTAGTGGTTCTTTGTTAATTGTCTAGGCGGGGTAATTTAAATGTAATACTGTATTAACATTTAACGGAACCTAATCAGCAACTGTTGACCAAATTGCGATTTTAAAGGTGGAAGGTTTAGAATATGCTATGTTGTCACTTTTTTCATTTTAAATAAAAATGGGTTTTTTAAGTTATTGATTAGATTATCATGGAACTTGGTATTTATTGTAATAGTTGATTTTTTTTTTTCTTTTGCATGGCAGTGTTACTTTTTGATTATTGTTCACAAGTAACAAAAATGAGATTGAATTTGTGCAGTCAAAACCCATACTTTTACAAGGAGGACATGGGCTTTTAGGCCTGAAGAGGGTGAGAACACAGAATGAAAAAGTTGTGATTGAAACAGTGGTGTAAGAAGCTGTTACTCACTTATTTTGTGGTGAAATACAATTTTTTTTTTAGTGGACTGTGACCCTCCATATCATAGTGCTGTAAAGAGACATGGAAGTCCTCTAAATTAGTATCTTCGAATCAAAACCCATTTTCAATATTGGAGTAAAGAATAACAATATCTGCTAATGTATTTGGAATATGTATTGTGTCAGTCTTTGTGTGGTCCTGTGATGAATTTAAAAGGATTAAGGTACAGATTACACTTTATTTAATAACAGGAGGAGACAATGTACTACCAGTTTGTCTTTTTCATCATGAATTTAGGAAGACTAAGTCCGTTTATCTTACTTTCATATTCAATTTGCTTTTGAATCACTTCCCATCTCTTTCATTTTATATATTTAACACTAGCATTTTAAAAACGTTAATCACCTTACAGTTCATTGTTCTCATGTGGTCATGACTTTGTTGTTGTTGTTGTTGTGTCCCTTAGATGCATCTTGGTGTGTGTTCTTTCAACTTAGACAAAAGTAAATTGGGTAATAGAATTGTATAGTCAGGAAGAATGTACAAAGAATTGAAATATCTTGCATGATTGCCTTCTGCCAAAAATACTAGTTTATGAAAGTATTAAAAATGTGCAAAGTGTTTTTCAGAGTTTTAGGAAGAATTGCTCTTCTAAGGAGCTTGTAATCAAAGCACAGACACAAAATGTGCCTTAAATTTTGCTTATTGAGTTGGTAACTACCACATGCCATATTAAGTATGTTATGAAACAGAACCTGGAATAACATAGCCATCTTAGCATGGTGGGACAAACGAGTGGAGTTGAAAGCCGCACTAGCATAACTGCACTGTTTCCAGCACTCAAGCCACTCGTGCATCAGCAAATCCTTTTGACACGTATACACCCAGTGTTGCCAAGTTATGAGAGATTACTGCATGTGACAGTTTTAGTTTTTAAATTCCCAGGTGCTGCATGATCGATTGTATCCTGGATAAGGTAGAGAAGGGGTGAATTTGAT
Source organism: Podiceps cristatus (assembly GCA_000699545.1). Lineage (NCBI taxonomy): Eukaryota > Metazoa > Chordata > Aves > Podicipediformes > Podicipedidae > Podiceps > Podiceps cristatus. The sequence continues at coordinate 22,595 of KL271937.1, read as the reverse complement.
GAACAGATACACCTTGAAAGAGAAGGATGGCCTGCCATGGCTATCCATTTTCATGTTGCAGCAAAAGTTTTGTGGTAAGACACAAAAAAGGGTTACGATTTCAAATTTGATGCAAGAGTGTGACCAAGTTAAGGGGATTGATACACTCTTCTTTCCCCATAATGTTAATCAGCTCTTACATTCCTTTGCATTCTTTTCACTAAATGAAATTGCTCTTTCTAGTGAGGTTAAGTTTCTTATCAAGCTTAAAAGAGGGACAGGTTTTGAACCATTGACAAGAAAGTAATTATGGAACATTTACTGCTTTGTTCACTAGCTTGGTAGAACTTGGTAACTATCATTTGAGCATCATTTTGTCAATTTTCAGTCTGAATTTTGCCATCTGTAAACTCTGTTGCTAAACTTTATTGAAACTTTGGGAAAACAAATTATGCAAAAGCTACCATACATGCAGAAAGTCATAGTAAATGTTACTCTCTTGACATCTGTTTTACATAAATAGATGGGAAGTCACTCCCAAGGTTTCAGTCTAGAATTCAAATATAGTATGTAGTTTGTCGAACTGTTTATATAATCCAGTTTTGTCTCTATTTTCTCTCTTTGAAGAGCATAGTGTTCACAATAATTCACCTTTTAATTTATTCTCTGATGTATACAAGAATGAGTTAACGGAGCACATATTAGGGGAAGTTTTGATTTATTTTTTTATTAATTTTCTGAACTATAGAAAGGTATGTTTTGTTTTACAGGTGTACTTTAAAAATGATTTTTATAGACAAATGAATATTACAGGTTTAGTGTTAATAGCAGAAATTTAATAGATTTTTATTTTCATAGGTGTAGGTCTAGTACTTGCTGATCAACAATATGTAAGCATGTTAACGAAAACGCACACACAAGTGAGAGTAGTTCATAATTTGCCACCTGTCATGGTCTGTGAAGTTTCATGCTTTCATTGAGATGATAAGAAAACCTTCATTTCAGTGAATTGCTGTTTGTGGGGTTTTTTTAATAAGCTTTATAGCGCATACGAGTAAGAGAACCTCACAAACCTCCAAACGTTCTTATTACAAAATCTTGGTTTAGGATCTTCTGTACTGTATATGTACTATGTGTGTTGGTTTTGTGTTGTCTATGAAATATGAGTAAGGACTTGTCCATGAAGTAACTGTAAATTCTTTATTTTTTGTGTACGAGCACTTATATTAGGGTGTTGGTTAACCCTTTGTGTTGTTGCTACATAGGCTGATCATAGTAAGTTTTGCATTTTATACTCATTGGCTCCTGGACTCTTTACAGTAGGAATTATTAAACTACAGAAAAAAACACTCATTCTGTCACCATAAAATTTGTTACCTAAATATAAGGACAATTAGTTACTTCTTATGCTACACAACTTTCTCCTCTCTACAGAAAACCTGTGATATAAGAATTAGTTATAGTGGGATTGAAGTTTACACTAAAGTTTAAGGCTGCCCAAGGTCTCCACTGGTGTTGGCGATCTACCTCTGTGACACCCTCACCTTTGGAGGACTGAGGGAGCTCTGTTTTCCTAAACTATTATGTATTTGCAGTTGCTTTCACGTTACATTTTTGCACTTACTTGGCACGCTTGAGTACGGAAGTGATTGTGCCGTGGATTTCTTCAGTATTTCAGCATGTCAGTATCACCGAACTGCTGATTATTCAGGTACCTGTATGTGAACACAAGTGAGGAGGAACTAATGCTCTGAACCCCCCAAACCCACGGTGTTTCCTGCTACTGCATTGAACTGATTTTCTTAATCTGGTTTTGCTACTCATGTGCTTTCAACTTTCCACACATTTTAAGCTAAAATTTAGGCATGTGTCACTCCTGCTTGTCTTCCTTATTTCCTTACTTGTCTGTCTTAGTTTTGGATGCTAACTCCCTTTTTAACATGCTCACTGTGGATTTTTTTCAGGTTCCTATTCCTGCATTTAAGGGATCACATCATACTATTACAGATTGGTCACATTCCATATTGTCTGCTTCATATCAATTATGACTATGATTCTTTTAAATCCTTTTTTCTCCAAGGAGAAAAAAAATATCTCCTTTTATACTTCCTGTTATTTTTGGAAAGGTCTTGATGAGTACATGTATGAGTTAACTCTTTGACCTCATTCCATTTTTCCAAGAAAATCTCTTCTCCTTTGCTTGCTTTTGAGAACTAAAGGAAGAGGAAATAAATTATTGCAAGTGCTCTTTGTTTCTTTAATAAGTGCCTTCCTTACTAGCCTGGTTTGTCGTAATTGTTTCTTTTCTTTCTGCCTCCTGTGCTCCCAGGCACAAACAAACCCTTCTGTCGTGTTTGGCCACTCCTTGTTCAGTCATGGAAACTTCTTGAGTCGTTTACTGTTCTGGAAAGATGTGTAGAATTGTGTGTATACTCTGGAGGGCAGGAAATAATAAGTAAACTTCACAAGTTAGGGAAGTAATTAAATGGATTCATACTTTTTTTTTCTAGAGGGATTTTATATATGGTTTAGGTAATAGCTCAGAATTTGTTAGTGGAAGGGTTTTTTTCTTTTATATTTTACCTGTTTAAAAATCTTTCTATCAATTTTAATATTTAATATAAAACTCCTGACTATTCAGGCAGTTTATAGACATTAATTTTAGTCTTGCCTATGAGGCAGAAAAATCCTGTCTCCATTTCACTGATGAGGCAGAGGTGGTAACTTGCCCAAAATCGCCTCAGTAAGTCTGTGGTGGGCAGGGAATAGATGTTAATACCCTCAGTTATTCTGTGCCCCAAGTTCAACAGAGCCCTTCTGTGTCTGAAATAAAACAGTACCATCGCAAGCTCGGTTTTCTTTTACCCCAGGATCAGAGATTTTAAATTGTTCCTGTTCTGTGTTCTATACTAGTGTAATTTAAAATGAAATTAAGACAGCTATAAAATATTTTGTTTGAAGTTTCTTTGCATTGTGTGCGTTATTATTGTCTCGCTGGTTTGTTCTGTTCCCTGCGAACACTGCTGTGGAGACAAGCCAGAGAGAGTAGCGGTCGCAGGAGAAGCATAATATCCTTCACTTTCAGGTGACTGGGCCGAATTTAGTGCGCCCTGCAACTGGTCAGAAGCTGCTGCCATTGGAAAACTGTGAGGAGCTGTCATAATGTGAGGAATTGAGTGTAATGTTATGCCAGATCTGTATCTTTTTGCCATTCACTTGTAGAGAAGTGAAGACGGTAATGCAATAAAGAACATTCATGCACAAATACTTAGCTTAGAGTATAATGCTGACTGAATGCTTCTTTTCTATACCTGTATCAATTTCTGCTGTTCTGCTTATTTTTCTTGAGCTGTGATAGTAATGCATTGCTTCTCTACGTTTTTGGATATTTAAATATTTTTTTTTCCTTTGTTGGATTTCTCAATTTTATGCTTCCTCTTCCCTTGTGTTTTGGTTTTGGGGTTGTTTTTTTTTGTTGGGTTTTTGTTTGTTTGTTTGTTTTTTTGAGTGTGACGTTTTAACTGGTAATTTTCATTACACCTGTAGTGCTGTGTCCAGTTCTGGGCTCCCCAGGAGAACAGAGATACAGGGCTACAGGAGAGAGTCCGGCAAAGGAACACAAAAGTGATGGGGGATGAGCATCTCTCCTATGAGGAAAGGCTGGGAGAGCTGGGACTGTTCAGCTTGGGGGAGAGAAGGCTTGGGGGAATCTCATCAATGTCTATAAATACCTGAAGGGAGGGTGCAAAGAAGCCAGAGCCAGGCTCGTTCCGGTGGTGCCGGGTGACAGGAGCAGAGGCAGCGGGCACAAACCGACCCGCGGGAGCTTCTCTCTGCACGTCAGGAAACACCGAGCCCTGGCACAGGTTGCTCAGGGAGGCTGTGGACTCTCCATCCTTGGAGACACGTGGACCCAGCCCTGGGCAACCGGCTGTAGGTGTCCCTGCTTGAGCAGGGGGGTTGGACCAGCTGACCTCCAGAGGTCCCTGCCAACCTCCACCCTTCTGACATGTAGCCCAAGCACTTCCATTCTCCCCAGGGAACGGGTACGAGCAGAGATCACAGGAAAATCAGGTCCTCCTGGGAGGAAAAACTGAGTCCATCCCTACATGCATCTCCCCCCGGCCCTCTGAGATCTGCTTGTGCTGGCCACAGGCATCCCCTTCCCACAGAAGCTGTCCTGGGCTATGCCCCAGGCCCGACAGATTCAGTAAATACACTGGTTGCTCTCCAGTGGTCCTTCCTCACCCAGGCCTGTGCCCCCTCCTCTTCCTCACTCACAGCACGCTGCTGTTATGGAGTCTCCATCTGTGGAGATATCCAGAAGTTGTCTGGACACGGTGCTGGGCAACCAGCTCTAGGTGGCCCTGCTTGAGCAGGGGGGTTGGACCAGCTGACCTCCAGAGGTCCCTGCCAACCTCCACCCTTCTGACATGTAAATCTCACAAACTTTGTTCAGATTCTAATGCTTCCATTTTTAATCCTGTTTTCAAAGTGTTAATAAACATACTTAAAAGGAATATCTCTGGGCTGGCTATTCCGCTTGAAGCCGAAGCAACTGTGCCCACCGTGCCTGATAGTGCGGTTCTAGCTGAATAGCGAGCAGTCCGAGAGCACGATCCCTTGAGAGAGATGATACCATCATTTGGCAACTGCTGCTCAGTGCAAAATGAGAATATATCTGTTAGATGTGTTGCTACACCGCTTGCTACCTGTTAGTTGTCAGCATTTTGCACGAATATGGTCAGCTGTGGGAGATGCCTTCCCACTTGTTCAAAACCCAAGTATAAATTCTATTTAAATATAGTTCTGTAGTATCAGGCATTTACCTGAGCATATCTATGCAAAAACCTATCGTCCAGCAGTCCTAGTTCCATGTAAAATTGCAATGTTGGGCTCAACACTTGAACCCCACCAGCACTGGAGCACACACACTAAATACCACTATTAACCATTCTACAATCTGTCTGTCACAGAGAAAACTGTTACTTACCTGTAACTGCATCAATAAATAGAAAATTGATCAAATAAATATTCCCCGGGCTTCTGTTAGTATAGTACATCTGAATACAGGTGGGGTAAGTTTGGCTTCCGCTGCAGACTTTCTCCTGGAATAGACTTGGTGACGTGTTCCGGGTGAAATATGCCGTCAGGCGTAGGAGAGGGCTGCAGGAGAGCGGGATTTGGGGATGCTCCAAGTGTGGTTGATTCTCTGCTGCCAGCGTGTCTGCTTTGCGCCCTGTTAAAACGGCAAGTCTCTCTCTCCTCAACTTGCTGCGTTTTCTAGGTAGCATTGGCAGTATGTGTGTAAGCCAAGTCTTCATTGTCTAAGAAGAGTGCTTGTGCTTGCCTCCTGTGCAGCCTATGTCTTGAGGCAGAGTAGACATCCCAGAAGTCTCTAGCGTTCAGAAGAGAATAGAAGGTGGGTTTTTGGATGGAGGTGGAATAGGGTGCTCTCCCCGTTCTCACTGGGAAGGACAAACAGGGAACTATTACACGAGAGAAGTTATAGCTTCAGTTATAGTCTGTGAAGCAATTGGCGAGTGGTTCAGTCGTCCACTAAAAATCATCTTTGGGAATTCAGGCACATTTATAGGGTCCCCATACTGATACTATTCGTAGAAGAATGGATCTTTCCTGACAGGCTGCAGTTCCTATTTCTTCACTTTTCCCTCATTCCAAGTTCCTGAACTCCTTTATGTTTCTGCAGCACTACAGTAACTATTGGCACTCAGTGTTAGCGTAAATATGGATATAATCAAACCTCTGAATAGTCTTTTTCACAGTATTGTCCACACCCGGGGAACAGGAATGAGGCCGCAGTGGCATCTTGGTAGCAAAGCATTGTGAAAGCTCCGCAGCCCACTCTCACATATAACACGATGTTGTTGGCTGCATCCTACGGAGGTGCTTCCTCATTGCGTGCTTCCCCGTGACTTCAGAAACTGCAAGCCCGTGTGTTTGTTTCATTACATGAGAACTATCGCTTGGCAGGACTATGCGCTACAGGCAAAGAGCCCTCAGCACAAAAAATTAAGGGCGCTACTGGCAGTGCTTAGAAAGTAGATTTTGTTACAGGCTGTCTATAGAAAGTAGAGCAACAGATGTTTACAGATAGGTGAGTTATTCAAACCCATCTCAACCTTCATCTGAATGACCAGGTCTAGCTAAATAGTTGTCCCTCACGAGCGAAAGTGTGACAGCAAGAGGAATTGGAAGAGCCCCAGAATGACCTGTAGTTGCAAAGTTAAAAGTACTCCTTCAGAAGAGAGCTGAGGAGACATGGATCTGACTGCTGTGGCTGAGGAGAGAAAAGCCACATCGTCCAATGATGAACAGTGCTGTTTAAAGATAAAAATGGCTTTTCTGCTCACTGTGTCTTTAAATGGAGCCTGCTGTATTTATTCTCTCATGCCTAATCCAGTAAATCTGCTTATGCTTACAAACAGGTAAAGGTATACCTATTTATTTTGAACTTCATAGGTGTTTCATTTTGAGATAGTCATTGGAGCCACAGGATTTGGACAATCATGGACATGTCCACAAAGAGGATTTGAGGCCCCTGGAAGGCTTTAATGCATAAAGCAGAGTTCATATAGGCTTCAGGCAGCGACTAAGCAGAATTTAAGCTCTTTAAGCTTTAACATGCCTTTAATCTTTTGTTGCTCTAGCCTAAAGTTAGGATTATTTATTTTGTGTACTAGCCAAATTTTGGTACTGGAAAATCATTTTAGAGAGAAATATGCTAAAAATTGCCCTTAATAAGCAGTTCAAGTTAAGAGCTGGTAGTATTCTATCCCTAGTTTACACCATCCCGTGCAGTGCAGCTAATAGTAAAATCTGAATGTGAGTGCTTGGCCTCTTCAAATGCAGACTGTATTCTTGCTGTTAGGTAATATCACCGTCCTTGATTTTAACAAAAGAAAACAAATTCTGCATAACTGCATAGGTAAGAAGTGATCTAAAAGTAGCTAATCCTTACTATGAGTCACACCTGATTTCCTTGCACTCCTTATCCTTAATAAATGACTCATGCCTGGCTGTACAAGCTTGGTTCGCAAACTCCCTCTTTCCTGGGTTTAAAGCATCTTGAGATTAAGCAATCACGCTTGCATGCTTGCCAGGGATGAGACCAGTTATTGCCTAAAGCTTTTGGATCCCCAGGCACATAGGTAAAGGCGGCTTGAATTGACCATCTTAGACTCGGTAAATTTTGCATTGCAAGACAGCTTCAATATAATCTATTCTTTCTCAGATAAGACCTCATTTTTTTTTTTTTTTTTTTTTGCAAGAAGTTGAAGCATAGACTGTGTACAAATGATGCACATTTGGCTTTGAAATAGAAAAGTTACTAGTAGGGAGAGCTAGCTTTTTTCCTACTGAGAACTAAATTTGTATGGAGAACAGGTGTAGCTGTGTATCGGAAAGGTGCGATGTGGTATCTTTTACCAGATCATATTTCTGCACTGTGCACTGTGGTAGGATGAGGAAAGAACATCAATAAAGGAAAGACATGAAAATCAAGATGCATTGGACAGCAATAGCATTAATTCTTGCCTATCCTATTTTACTATTACATAATGTTGGATGCAACAGATAGAAAGCCAGTTTCAGTAATCGGACTAAGAATCGGAATAGGGATTTTTCAAAGCAATCAAAGACAATCCAAGTCCTGTTGAGCCTTAACTGCTTCACTGTTCTGAAAAAAACAAGTTCAATCACTACAGAAGAGCACTAGACTGACCCTCTCTGTGCAAAGCTTCCCTTGCTCTCTGTGGAGATCCACTGTGAAGACAGGTTCATCTTAAATGTTTATCTTGATCGATGGGAAAGACATTCTTTTTAGGTATGCTGAGACTTCACGGTCAGAAATAGGATGGCTCCTGTCGGTCATCATCCTTGCAGGTCCTCCAAAGTTGAGAACAGCTGTGCCAAGCTGAAAAATGAGTGAACCACATTTGGTAGATATGCAGGTGGCTGAAGGGAGCTGTATATGATTTAGTGTCTGATTTGCTCAGTCTGATAGGTTTCTTCTGCCAGAGCTATGACTGTTGGGTCAGTTTAACTGTTCTCTTTCTGGTAATGACTTAAAGTGTTAAAATGTGTATTTTTGAAAGCACGGATACTTGTGTTTTACACGGTTTGGGGAGTTCCGGTACAGTTTTTTTCTTTGTATTTTTCCTAATTAATATTCTGTGGCACAGAGGATTCTTCATAAGTGATTTTCAGTATTGACCTTTTATCCTGTTTAGTTTATTTATGAGACTCACAGTAAGGGCAGTCTGCATCTCTTCTTCCCTGTGTTCATTTCTGTTATTGTAATCTCTCTTCAAAAGAATTGGTAACGTGTATTATTTCCTCAGCATCATGTAGTAAATAATGGTACATGTCTGAAGCTTATCACAACAGCAGGTAAGATGGTGCAAAACACATCATCCTCTCCAAATTGCCACAGCGGGGAGGGCTGGCGGTGCATCCATTACCTCTGTTATTTCTTTCATAAAGCTTAATTTTTCTGCCCCTGGATGCTGTAAAGCAGCAATAGAAAAAGAGCTGAGGAAGCTACCTGAGGAAGCGGGCCTTCAGGAGAACACTCTTCCTTTTAGTCAGAGGAGCAACCTGCACTGGATCGCTTATGGGTTTATCGCTGTATTTGCTCCTCTGCCCTCACCCTTTCTGGTTTTTCATTCCTGTAGTCAAACTGGAGAATTCTAGTCAGAAAAAAAAAAAAAAAAAAAAAAAGGCATCCTAGTTACTGGTTTTATACCAGGCAAGTAATTTTTCTATCTTTTTGCATTCCTTTCACCATGACAACTATGACATTAGGTGTTCACGGGTTTATTCTTTTCTTATCCTTTTGAGCCAAGGGCATACGTACTATTTCTTTATGCAAAGAAAGTCTTGAATTGTTGAAAAAATAAAGACCAGATGCCCTCCAGTTATGTAAACATTTTGCTCTTTTAAACGGATGATAGACACCTAAGAGTTTGTGTCCAGAAACTTCTATGACATGCTACTCAGAAATCTGCCACGCAGTAAATTCAGTAGAACCTGCCCGTGTGCGCTCACTTTTCACTGAAAAAGCGTAAGTGGTCTCATATGTATTGGGGACTGTCCCGGTTTTGGCTGGGATAGAGTTAATTTTCTTCCTAGCAGCTGGCATAGAGCTGTGTTTTGGATTTAGTGTGAGAATAACGTTGACAACACACTGACATTTTGAGTTGTTGCTAAGCAGTGCTTATACTAAGCCAAGGACTTTTCAGCTTCCCCTGCTCTGCCAGCGAGGAGGTGCGCAGGAAGCCGCGAGGGAGCACAGCCAGGAGAGCTGGCCCAGGCTGACCACAGGGGATGTTCCATACCATAATGGCATCGTGCTCAGTATATAAATCGGGGGAGCTGGTCGGGGAGGGATTGCTGCTCAGGGATGGGCTGGGCATCGGTCAGAGGGTGGTGAGCAACTGCATCCTGCATCATTTGTTTTGTATATTCTTTTATCATTTTTATTATTATTATTCTCTCTTCCTTTGCTATCCTATTTAACTATCTTCATCTCAGCCCACGAGGGTTTTTTCCGATTCTCTCCCCCCTCCCACTGGGGGTGAACTTGGTTTCTGACTGGGATTAAACAAGGACAAGCACATAGGTTGTTACTGTGGAACAGCTGACAGTATAAGATCACATTCTTCCCTGTCTTGCAGTAACTTTCACGTGTCTGTGATCTGAACTCCATTACAGATTTATGTCTGAACGTTTTGCAAGAGGCTGCAGTAAACCTGTGACTGAGCAGAGAGATGCAGCCGTACTTCCTTGAATACATGTGTAGCTTCATAACCTTAGAACTCCCTTTACAAGAAAAGATGAAGGACAAACATCATAGCAAAATCCCACTGCTTGTATGGTCTATTAACATCCAACCATCAAAACACCAGTACCAACAGCCTGTGAGTCGCACACTGCTGTAAGGGTGGACATACCCTTTCTCTGCTAAACCAGTTAATATTAAGTGTGGGTTTATATTTCTCGTATTATCCTACTGATAAATAAAGGCAACACATTTTTCTAACAGGTGTAATTCCATCCCGGTTAATGTGTGAGCTACATCTTGACTTTCTTAACTCTTAATGAATGTGTGTAGTCAATTGATTTGTTTTGGCTGTGTGGAATAACTGACAGGACTCTAACTTCATTTTGTCTCTTTGCTGCTGGAATGCTGGTATCCAAAAGCAAACCAAGTGATTTACTTGGATTTCTTACTCAGAAGTCTGTGGCTGACACTACTGCAGATTATTTTTTAAACAATGGATTAATAAAGTTCTGTTCTGTCACGGCTCTCTGTGTCTCCACAGTTGTCTATAAAAATCTATATTGTTAGTTTGCAAGAAGTGCAATAACTACAAATTCGTACGAATTCTATTGAATGTAGTGCATTGCACAATGTACCATAAAGCCTGTTGACACATAGGAGCAGCATAGACTGCAGATCTATTGTTATTTCACTGCAAGAAGACTGTAACTGCTACTTACATTTCAGAGGAGAACAGAAACCTCAGAAAGTAACAGAATCTCATATCTTTGGGATTTCTTGTTGAAACAGAGGAGCTAGTCTTCTGTTCTGCCAAAAAAACCCCCATCTTTCCTGAAGAAAAAAGAAAGTATTATTTGAGACTTTTCTTTGTAAATGAAGGACAGGACACTACCATGAGCTCATATGTTTAATATGCATGAAATTGGGGTTTTATGCAGAATAACTAACAACAATTAATAATTAAAAAAAAAAAAAATAAACTGTGAATACAAATAGAGATTTGTAGGGATTCCTGAAAAGCAAAAATGTGCAGATTACTGCAAAAAATGTGTGGATTACTACAGAAGATTGACCAGCAATTTAAATTCATTCCAACTCAACAGCCAAACTGAAGCAATTGCATCTATAATATTTGGTTTGGGCTG